>JXXA01004866.1:0-14020 GCA_000956255.1 Anopheles punctulatus | reverse complement strand
AGAGAGAAGGGCATAGAAGACGTCCGACGAGGAGGACTTTAAGCACCGAGGTTTTGAGACCGGAATGAGATTGAAAAAATGCCCGTTAAGGGAGGCTAGGCATGAAGGAATTCTAAATCTGTGTCAATGGACTGTGGAAGCATCGGACGGAGCCTGAACCCCTTTATTTTCCGACACGACGTGGTAATGATGAAAAAGATTTCCTCTAGCTGATAATCACCAGAGCCGATTGTCGTGGAGCGGAATGTTTATCGCGAACGAGGTAATATTTGTGTTAACTGTTCAAAACTTGCAATAAAGAATGTTCCAAAGAAGAAACTTTACGCCACGAGGTAGGTAATTTCGTTACAAAAAATGCAAAACGTGCAAATGCAAAATGAATTATGAATTAAAAACGGTCTACGGCGAATTTAAAGTTTCCTCTCGTGTTGCGCTAAGAATGTTTAGCTAATCGAGTAGTAGAATTGCATAAATTTGGGCGTATTTCAATTTCCAAAATATATACTAACAATCTAGAGAAAAATCAATTAAAATTAATCATGTGATCTAATTTTATCCAAAAGCAGTTTTTTTAGTTGTTCAACATGCTTACTACTCGTATACTTCTATTTCACGTAACGAGAGTGACACTAAACGAACAAAATGTTATGTTTCTTTTCAATCCAAACTGCTTAGTGCGAAACACAAAGATACAATGAACGAAAAGAAGATAATTAATTCTAATGACCAAAGGCAACGGATGGGAAAAATTGCCTACCATCTAAAAAAACAGCGAAAAATCGTACTTTTCCCCGTTTATCCGTAGCTATAATAGGACAAACGCATCCATCCTAAAGGAATGATTTTGTAATTAGTGGAGGCTCTGCTAATCGCTCAAGCCTCGGGGAAAGAAAATCGATTTCGACCTCATTCTATTTTCGGCCAGCATTTAGTAGGAACAGTTGAGCCCAGAATGAAAGGCTTTTGCGATGAAATTCAGAACTGACTGTAGAAAGCCAACAAAAAAAAAAAACACCGATGACACGGAAATTCGTGTGGAGTAGACGTATCGGAACTCTCGCAGCACCAAAAAAAAAAACAACACACACAAATTCAATCGCCATGCTTTACGATGTACGGCGGATTATCAATTAAAACACATCACCCAATCGGAAGCTATTCACCCGGAAAGCGAACCCAATTGATCGTGAACACCGCCGGTAGAACTTCTGCACGGTACGGCGTGGCAGGGGAAGGGGAAAACAACGTACTACATAAATACAACATCCACTGAACAAAAAACCGGCATACCTGCGCGCCAGTTGAACCCTCACATTCAAAAGGTTTGATGATTTTCGTCGATTTCTCTTGTGCCAAAACAGACAAAACCATTTTTACAGCAGAATCCCCCGCTGTGTCGGAGCCGAGTCGATTCAAAGCCGGCGTATTGCTGCACCGAAATCCGTTTGTGTTTTATGTCCGATTTTGCTGTAGTTACAGTTTTGTGCAGCAGTAGTCGAAACAACAACAAAAAAACACGTTAGACTGACATACCGAATACACCAAAAAATATCGTAACATACGAAGGCACGACCCTGCTGCCAAGTAAAGCTCCTCCCAAACAGCAGGATGAATTTATTTTCCAATTAAAGCCTCGCTGCACAAGGGCGCAGGTTGTAAAAAGGCTATGGTCCGATGCAAAGGTTCTGCCAATTTTCCATTTCAGATAACGCCCGAACTGGAATATATGCAAATTACGATACAATTTCCTTCCCACAAATCTCGTGTAGTGTGGCAGAGTATTTTTGTGAAAATTCAGGCTGTATGCCATTTATGTAGTTTGCTAAATGAAATGATCGTTATTGGGGTTTGAGATTTTTGTACTCCGTACACTATCAAACTAATAAACTAATAAAGCTAATGTGATGCGCATTGCATACTTTTTATTCCTCAGCCAGTTACTGAAACGAATCGGAAATGTTATGTGTTTTTTACTCTATTTTTTTTAAGGACAAAGACTTTTAAAACAAGCATGAAAAACAATTTCTAAGAAAGCCACAACGTACCAGATTTCATAGAATGTCGCATAAGTCATATACATTACTTTTATTAGTCCTTACTTAATTTTATCAGTCCATCTACAAAATAATTTGAAAATAATTATCAAATAATCAATATTACTACAAAATATAAATTAAACGGCTTACTTTTTTGATTACTTTTTTACAAAACATTCCCGTTTTATAACAACTTTATTTAATTTAATAGCTATTCCCCAACGTATCACAATAATAAAAATAGTCCCCCCCCCCGCGCTCCCGCTTAAGATGATAAGAAAGCCTCTAGCTCTTTGTCAAATAGTGTGTGTTTGCCCTTCCCATGCGCCATCCTGCTTCCTTAACCGCTGGTCGCTGGTGTCACGTAGTACATGCCGATATCGTTCATCGGCGCTGCCACCGCTGCCGGCTGTCCTGACGGATGTGGCAGGTGATTGTAATAGGTCGTCCCGATCGGGCGTGTGTAGCTCTGGGCCGGCACTCCCTGGTATTGCATTTGCGGGTGCTGGTCGATGGTGGCGTACTTCGGGGGTAGATAGTCCGGGACGATGGTCGGTGCAACCGTGGTGACAACCGGATTGTGCCGTAGGTTCTGGTGATGGGGGTAATTTTTGCCCGGCGAGCGAGTCTTGGTTGGGGATGATTTTTTGCTACGATCCGGGAACTTGCGGGAAAGTTTCTGGCAGAAAAGAAGCCACAGTGGCGTGGAGGTGGTGGCCGACGGTGGCGTTGGTTCCCGTGGTGGATAGCTGAGCGGGTAGTGCGCCGGATGGAGATAGGCCTCGTGGTACACTGGCACGGAGGTGTAGCCCACCGGAGGGACGTAGTGCTGCTGGGGCAGATGAGGATGGTGTTGATTCGGGGCGTTGTACACGTTGGTTTGGTAGTAGTAGGTAGATGGATGATGCACATGCTGCATGTATTCACCGGTGGTTACCTGCGGTGCGTGGAGGTTCGGATTCGGAAGGTATTGCGGCTGGGTAATGTATTGCGGAGCAGCAAGAGACACCGGAGAAGCAGGATCGCACTTGTGCCCATGACGGCAGGCTGAGTGTTGAATGTGAGCCTGATGCTGTTGCTGCTGCTGATTCTGGTACATCCGGTACAGTTCTTGCTGATGTTGCTGAAGATACTGCTGGTACGGTGTCGGCGGTTCAACTGTGGCCTGGTTCATCAGCTGATACTCATGCCCGTAACCGACGATCGGATAGTAGAACTGACGCATCCACACTGCCGGCGGCGGAGGATGTTTCTCCAACATTTTCTGCTTGATCGCTTCCGGCTTGGTGTAGGTGTAGGCCGGGAACCAAAACGGTGTGCTATTGCCCGACACCGCCTCCGGGATCTTCGGGATGTACTGTGGCCTTACGGACGGGTTCTCTAGATCTCGCTTCCAGCGTGAGTAGTACGGTCCATCCTCGGGAGTATCTCCTATGTACAGGCAGCACCGTTCCCGATGCGCGTGATCGCAGTGGAAACAGTAGGCCGGGCTCGGAGTCGAACAACGCGCCATCGGGATGTTGTTATTCTCACTCAACATTCGACTCTCCATGCGCAGGTTCTCCTCCACACGTCGGATGTCACTGATGCAAGTGTCCGCCGCCGTCACTGCCGCTTCACTATCCGCGAACGAGTTGTGATGCCGAGAATCGATCAGATGACGGTGGCGCGACCGTGATTGACGATGAGTCTCCTGAACAGCCGGTGCCTCCATACTCTGCCAGTTGTTACTGTGGGCCGTGTTGTACTCCACGAAGCCACTGCTCCCGATCGGAAGCGTACCCGTCACCATCGCACTTGAGAACACTTCCGTGTACTGAGGCTGAAACAGTGTCCCGTTCGTCATTGTTTCACCTTGTTTGACCGTTTCAATCGAATTCGAGAGGCTGCTCGCGGACGTAACTAATAATGACTTTTTCGTTAACTTTGGTTCACACTTCGGCAATACTGCGACACTGCTTCCTAGGCCCATCTAGTTAGCCGAGGGATGGTTAATAGCGATACTAACAGACCAGAGCAGGCCGAGATGTTGCTCGAGTAACGATCGGTGCACGAATGATGCTGTCCACCGTCCGAACGTTGGCTCTTAAAACAAACTCCCAACGATGTACCTTGTTGGAAGATCGTTGTCCCGATGTCGAATGCCAAAACATTACCTGCTCCATCGTAACGCGCAACGTGCGTTAAACCAAATTTCTTGCCACTAAAGGTAGTGTAGTGGGTACGAAATCTTTCACCACGCTCTAGGTAAAAATGCTGAAGGGGATAAATTACGAGACATGCAAAAAAAAGGAGTTAGCTAACGCTGCACTGCCAGGGTAATGGAATAGACATCGGACATCGAAAGGCGTGTCCGTTGTTGTTACTTTGCTAAAAACTGCCATTTTCCACACGGGCACGGGTGTGATCAACAAATCTCCAAATATTTGCTATATTGGCTTTTCTTTGCTGTCTTTTGTGTGCATTTTACGGCGCACGGGAACGGGGGATGGAAGGTGCCATAAAACGGTAATGGCACCGAACTTCGAATAACCGAATGGGATTCAGCAGCCCAACCGAAACAGGGCGTACATCCGCCGGGTGACGAGGGTCGAATAATTCATTAGAACGTTCGAAGTTTCGGATCGTGTGGGACGAACAGCGTGGTGAGCTTTGTTGCACGCTAATTGTGGGTTATTTTGACGTTTTGTATTCGATTTTGTCGTTCGCTTTCCAGCGGTCGTAAACGCATAAATGTCTCGTGCACCACCACTCGTCGCAGTTGGATGAATGATTGGCGTGCACGCTTTTATTGAGTGTTATGTGAATGCGATCGTGTAACCTGCGCCACAAACTGCTTTCCTTACCGGCAAGGGAAGATCAATAAGCGTTGGAACCCATCTGCAAATTAAAAAAAGATAACAGTACACGAAACATTACTCTCAGTGCGAAACAAACGCTTGAAGGTAGGTATTGTTTATATACGAGCATTTGAAAATGGGTCAATTAGTTCCTCGTACGCATGTGACGCTTTGTATTCCTTATAATTATGCTTGATGTTTTGTATATTTTATGCTTTAAGACAACAATATTACACCTGTTCTGATGTAAGCAAATCCTAAAATCATTCAATGATCAATTATCTCAAGGTAAAAGACAACCCTGTTGAAAGTAAAATGTAGCATTACAATCATAGATATAACTTACATATTTTCAACGCTTCCCGTGCCGCAATTTCCATGCTCGTTCCAACCCCAACAGTATACGCGTCCATCCTTCGTCAAAGCCGCACCGTGCTGCGATCCTAAGCTCACGTCTTTTACTACCATTTCGTCTATCTCTAGCATAAGCTTCAGTGGTTCGTTGGATGTTCCTCCTGCCCGTCCAAGCTGTCCATAATCGTTTCGTCCCCACAGGAATACCGCTCCACTAGCGGTTAGGCACCCCGAATGTGTCCACCCCGATTCCAGCTTTGAAACTTCATCGCCAACTTCGCATCCGTTCACACACTGACCGTGTTTGTTGTCTCCGATGGATTCAACTCTTCTACCGCCGGTAAGTATCACCAGATGATTATCACCACTTGCTACATCCCGAACTGATGTTTTATCCCACAGGCATCGAATCGTTAGCTTTGTGGAGGTTTCCAACGGGTACTCGGTGGCAGGAAGAAACTTACATTTACCCAGCACCCAAACCTTTCCACATTCCATCAGCACAACCATGTACTGAAGTCCGAAGGCGACTTTTATCACTCTTCCACCACACGGTAGCAACAGTCTGGATGGCGTGGGAACATTTTTTACCGTCGGTTCACCTAGCTGCTGCCATACGTTCGAACCCCAGACAAACAGTTCGCCACACGCGTTCACCCCGGCCGAAACGTCCCACCCGGCGAACAGCCGTTTAAAGCCATACTCCCCAGCGGACTCGAAGTGAACGCTATCGTTGGTATGCCCAACGCCCAGCTGGCCACGATTGTTCCATCCACACGCATACAAACGGCCATCGATGGTCCCGATCAAAGTGTGACCTCCACCCGCAGCGACACACTCTATCTGGTCGCTTCGAAACGGCACATCGGTTAGAGCTTGTGGTTTCTCACACTGCTCCGTTGAATAGCCCAGTCCCAGCTGGGCATGGCTGTTTGCTCCCTGTGAATCAAATCAAATTATTTCCTCAGCCAAATTCCATTCAATAGGTAGTGAAAACGTGCACGAAAACGATGCACTGTACGTACCCATGCGAACATGCGATGTGTTTTTGTGCAGTGTTTGTTGTGATCCTATCATTCGTTTGAAAGTGTCAAAAATTGACAGCAACAAAAGTTACTCCAAAGCCATGCACTGATGCACTGTTTAGCTTTACCTGGATTATTTTGTAGTTTTTGCTTACAAAAAAACAACTTCATTGTACCTGGATTAGTTTTAAATAACTTGATCCTTTTCTTTTAATCCTACCCTTCTTGAAAACTTTACCTTCATTGTTCCAATGGTGTAGAAATCTGCTTGTACGCCATATTAGCTCGTTTTTTGAATCGCTTGTTTATTTACAAACAATGCGTTGCTAAAAAAAGTTTGTCTGTTGTGTTCAACAAATTCAAACATTTTTACTACGTTCTGAGTATTGTGTATTTGTTTTAAGGAATTCCCTGCCTAATAATGTCATGTATAATTGAGGGGTGTGAAACGAATCAACAAACGATGAAAACAACTCATAACGAAGGTGTTCAGTTAATTTCCTTTCCCACCACGGACTACACGAACGATCAGCTGAGAAAGCTAGCCAAAAAACGACTCTACTGGTGGTGTGCTAGGTGTGGTGTGGATTTTACAACAACTCTCATCAATCAGCTTCACATCTGTTCACGCCATTTTCTGAAAGGTAGTGTGTTAACTAACGTTACTAAGCTACGTTACATTTGAATTTCAATGATTTCTCCCTTATTGCACTTGCAGGAAACAGTGCACAACTGTGGGATGTGCATAGTCCGGACTGGATACCTAGTCTTAATCTTCCACCACGTTCAAGAGAACCATTGAACCTTTCGACACCACAAGACTGCGAAGAATTCATCAAAAACGAGCAGCAAACAGAAGAATCAATCGCAAACCCATTGTTGGACAAACAACCCGATCATTCAGCTCGTCGAACGCTGCTAATTGACGAAATAATTGCCTACCCGATCGGGCGCACTTACTTCACGCTCGACGATGAAAGACAGGGAAAACCGAATCCAGCCTCCTACGACCCGACCCGAAACCTGCCGATGGTTTTAAAACAATGCCTTACAAAATCTTCCCCCGTGGGTCGCATGGTCCTGGAAGCGAATGCACCCACCTGTCCCGAACGAATATTTTCCCCCAACAGCTCAGTAACGCAGCTCGATCTGTCCACCGCACCGCGATGGGAAACGGAAAGAACCATCATGACACTGCAGCACAGCGTGCTAGAGCTGATAAATGCATTAGAATGATTTTGAAGGCGGTTTTTTATTAATTAATCTGCCAATTTATTTATTTATTAAAAACGAAATGCAAAAAAGCGAATGAGTATTATGTTTTTATCTCTCTCTCACTCTCTCTCTCTTCCTCTTTCTTTCTGTACCTCACGTCCTTTTCTCTGTCTATTCGTATATTGTGCTGTATTGGTAAGAGCTTGATCGCTACACAATCCCTATCGGAAACTTGACAATACTAAAACATCTAGAAGCCCGCTTGCGGGCAGGATCTGGTTCTACGCAAATTGTTATTCGAATGAAAGGGAAGAAGAAAACGACCACGTTTACTTTACAGTTTCACGCTGTAGTCGCATATGGCAAGATGGCGTAACAACGCCTTAGGGAACCGGAATCTTTCCCCACAAAGGTTGCAACGTAGGGTACGATGCTGGGAGAAGGAGTGCAGAAATAGTTTACCACGCGATATGAACGTTTCCGAGCAGTTCGTACAGCGGTACGGTCGGGTGCCGCTGTGCGTTCGTTCGTGTACGAGAAGCGCCGCCCGGAAGCGGAAACGTTTTGTGCAGCTCGAGCAGGAATAGTTTGCCGGTAGGTGTTGCGCTTCCGGTACGACATGCTGCTGCTCTTCGTCCATCATTTCTTCCTTTATCTCTTGCTTCACCTTCAGCGTTACTGGTGTTGGTGGTGTAGGCGGTGGTGGTGTGGGCGGTGGTGGCTCGTCGATCGGTTCCTGTTTGATTATCACATCTCTTTCTATCTTCACTTGCACCGTTTGGCACTCGGATTGATTGACTGTTCGTGCTTCCTGTTGCTCCTGTTTCTCCCCACTAACCGACCGCCTCGGGATGATGCGATACTCCAGCGTGATCCCTGCTCCACCGGCCGCAAGGCGCCCATCGGCCGTGCAGTCGATCGTGCCACTGCTGTGCTCGAGGATATCGCTCAAATCGAGCGCTTCGTAGAAACTGTCGTCCACTGTCATGGTGCTTTCTTCAATTCGCGGCGAACGGATAATATTAATACTCGGCTCGAAGTTCACAATGTCCAGGAACTTCTCATGCTCCAGCTCGTGCTGCAACAAGCAGTCGACGGAATAGAATTGCTTCGCACAGTGCGCACACTTGCCCACTGGTTCCTTCTTCACCTTGTACTTCATCGTGTACGTTTTCTCACACTTTGTGCGGTCGAACGTGATGTCGAAGATGTCCTCGCCCTCCTCCACAGTACAGTCGAGCTGCACGATATGCTCGCCATCACCGCCGTCCTCATCGTCCTCACCGCCGCCGAAATCTTGACCCACAAACCAAGCGTTCTGCTTCAGGCTCATCATTTCCGTCTCGAGCGGATCCGCACGCAGATCGATGTCGCACTTGCCCTGCTCGGCGTGCGACTTCTCGTGCAGCTCCAGAAAGTCCGAATTGGCGAAACAACTGCCACAGTCGAAACACTTGTACAGTAGACTTTTCCTCAACCGCAGCTTCACGTTGTACGTGCGCACCTTCGTCCGGTCGATGCCATCCGTCTTTTCGGCGCTTTTTTGCAGGGAGGCAATTTTTGCCAACACTTCCGCCAGTTTCTAAACGAAGAAAACGTGAGGGGAAACAAACATTAAACCACATTTTACAACACACGTAGGCTCCTTCCTTCCCCCTTTCCTTACCTCTTCGCCCGTCTTCAGCGTTCGCTTCGAGCGGTTCCGATACTGCCGAATGGGATTGACCAGTGGCTCGAAGCTTTCCAGCGATTCCATCTTAAACTCGGCACACGGTTCCGGTTCCATGGCGGAAGGCAGTTGTTTAACGCCACCGAAGCCGTTGTTTTGTAATTCGTGTGCGTCTGCTCCAAAGGGTGTTCGAGTCCCCGTAGTAGGCTGTACTGAAAGGTAAACAATACTTTTCCTTCTTCCTATTGTGAGTAGCTAGGATGTATTTTGCATGGATTTCTGTACGAATCCTCATTCAATTTGGGTAGCTTGCCCGTGCTATCCTGTGATTTCACTACACTTCATGCTTTGCAAATTATTAAAAATCTTTTACACGAATGATCCTGTAGTTTGGCTATTTGTTTTGATATTTTTTACGACTTTTTTGCATTTGTCACGTTGACAAATGGCGCCCGTTTTTATGCTCTGTTTATAACAACGGGCTGAAAGTTTGGCATAACTTTACCCAGAGGACAAATCTGTGCTAATGGGCAACGTTTTGAAAAATATGTCCAAGTGTTTCGATAAAGGTTTTCTTAAATTTAAATAAACCTCAAGTTGTTGATTGTATTTTTAATAATGATTTTACCTTTTGTTCATGTTTTCTCTGCGATATGAGAAAGACAGCGGTGCTATTCAATAAGTCAAACAAGCATTGACTTTTCCCGACCGGCTTGGCAATTTTTGCAACTGTCACTTGATATTTACTTATTTTTTTCCTTCTCTGTTTATATATTTTGTGGAATCAACCATGCGGGCCGCACGTCCATCGTTCTTGTGATATTTTAAGTAACAATTAGAAAAAACACAATATATTGACAAGAAATGGATTGTCGTAAGTGAAAAGTCCGCCAACGCAGCGTTTCCTCAGGTCCCAAAACCTCACCACACATCTCCAACGATGAAGCTGGTTCGCAAGAACGTGGACAGAGCGGGCGAAGGGCAAGTATTGGCATAGGAGACAAAGCTGGGCGATGTTTTAACCGGGATGGTGTTTTATTGTTGGATACAGGAGCGTTACCCTCATTCCCGAAGAGCCTGAGGATATGTGGCACGCGTACAATCTAATCACCGAAGGTGATCAGGTTCGCAGCAGCACGATCCGCAAGGTAAGAGCAGTTGGAAAGCCCCATTTCCGAAGAGATTAAACTCACTGTCACTTACGGTTCCACTCCTCCATGAATAGGTGCAAAATGAATCCGCAACGGGTTCGTCCAGTAGCAGCCGCGTCCGAACGACACTCACAATCAGCGTTGAGTCGATAGACTTTGACACCCAGGCCCAGGTGCTGCGTCTCAAGGGCCGTAATACCGAGGAAAATCAGTTCGTAAAGGTGCGGTGAAGCTTTTTCCTAAACCACTCCAACCACCCAGCGCAGCCGCTAACGAATAGTGTCCTTTGTTGACAGATGGGCGCATACCACACGATCGATCTGGAGGTAAACCGCTCGTTCACGCTCATGAAGCCGGAATGGGACACGATCGCACTGGAGCGCATCGAGATGGCCTGTGATGTGACGCAGAATGCGGACGTGGCAGCCGTCATCATGCAGGACGGGCTGGCTCACGTCTGTCTGATCACCTCCAGCATGACGCTGGTCCGTAGCAAGATCGATGTGGCGATTCCGCGCAAACGCAAAGGCAACGTCCAGCAGCACGAGAAGGGACTGTCCAAGTTCTACGACGCCGTCATGCAGGGCATTCTGCGCCACGTCAACTTCGACGTCGTCAAGTGTGTGCTGATCGCGTCGCCTGGCTTTGTGAAGGATCAGTTCTACGAGTATATGTTCCAGCAGGCTGTGAAGACTGACAACAAGGTAAGAGTTCAGTTGGGGAAGTCCTTGCAAAATGGGGGTTTGAATGGCTTTTATTTCACTACAGGTGCTGATAGATAATAAAAGTAAATTCATGCTGGTTCATGCGTCATCCGGATTTAAACACTCGCTGAAAGGTGAGTACTGGCGATGTGAAGCGCTGTCGGGGTATTTATGATTTATCTTTCCATTCCTCCCTCCAGAGGTACTCCAGGATCCGGCTGTGATCGCGAAAATGTCCGACACGAAGGCAGCCGGCGAAGTGAAAGCGCTGGAAACGTTCTACACCACACTGCAGCTCGAACCGGCGAAGGCGTTCTACGGCAAGAAGCACGTCAGCAAGGCGGCCGATGCACAGGCCATCGAGATGCTGCTGATTTCGGACAATCTGTTCAGGTCAGTGAATCCAATATGGTGGTTTATTGTTGTAAATTAATTATTTTTTATTACTATCGCGGGATAAATTTCATCCCGGGAACGAGAAAAGTTTAGGACGAGTCTAGTCTTATAAAGTATGTTGTGTAGGTTTTTATTGTCACTTCTACGCAGCTATGGGCTAGAATGTTAGATCTGTAGTGGCGGCAGCACGAACTGATCCATCCGTTGGTCGTAGCCGAATGTGTTGCGATCGTAGCTCCGTTGGTAGCCTAACCGGTTGTCCAGTTGTTTGTGGTTGTTGGAATATCTGGAAGAGGCGAAATATTGTTTTTTAAACTATTAATATTGTTCTGGAAGAGCTAAGTAGCGGTGAAAAAAAAAACTATTTAACTAGCGAATGTTTCGAAGTTTAGATTGCATTTTGTGGAACATCATATTGGCATAAAAGTCAAAATGGTTTGGCAGAGCAAGAAATGACTATTATGACTAATGCAAGCCTTTGCAACTGCGTAGCACGTCACAGTTAATACATCGTTCAAT
Organism: Anopheles punctulatus; assembly: GCA_000956255.1. Lineage (NCBI taxonomy): Eukaryota > Metazoa > Arthropoda > Insecta > Diptera > Culicidae > Anopheles > Anopheles punctulatus. Next base: position 2,111 of record JXXA01004866.1, on the reverse strand, counting down.
TATTCTTGCAGCAATATTTTAATGTTAATACATGTAAATCCTTTCCCCGTAAGACAAGGCTTACTTATGAAGAATGAATCCGCTGTAAGGGGACAGAACAATAAATCAACCCCGTTCCAGCCAACGGCTTTCGTTTTGCGGGGCAAAATTTATTGTCATATACAATTTCTCAACCCTCCCACCCCGTAAAAGGACACTCGCGGGGAATGGCAAAGATAAATTTTGCTGTGACCTTATCGCCATTTTCCTTCCGATACACATATACGGCACGAGCGGCAATGTCGCGAGCGCACTCGTACGGTTGCAATTGTTATTCAACCACCATCCATCCCATGGTGCGAACGATCTTCCTATCACGAACGCTCGCAGCAAATCCGTGTGTGCGTGTGCCCAAAAATGGTTACCCACTGTGTCGCCCGCCGTGTCCCGAAATTGCCGATATGCAATGCGTTGAGGAGAGAAAAAAAACCCCTCCCACTTCGTCACTTTCGAGCAAATTCATCATTAAACGATCAATTGATGGAACGGCTGGTGCGTTAAATTTGATTACCGACGGCGTGCCACCCTGTGGGCGAGGACGTATCGATTGTTTCGTTTTACGCTTGAGTTGCTGATGGAGTGGGGATGTATTTTTTGTTTGTTGAAAAAAAATTGCCTTCAGAAAGATTGGTTTTACCAGAAGGTTAGACTGTCTTGTCCCTATTGCTTGAAGAAGTTCTGTTCGGAGATCATACCCCACTTGAGCCTCAATTGCAGTCACGCAGTGAAGTGATGCACTTGAATCAATCCCGAAACGGTAATTGAGCAGGAAGAAAAATCTGAAGTGCTCGGCGGATCAAGCATTGGCGGAGGGAGGTGGCAGATAACTCCCTGAAGTAGCCACTCTTATTAACTCAATTTGCTGCACCGTTGCTTATCGCAAACCCACCTTAAAGCCATTCCAACCAACAACAAAAACAGAAGCATAAATAGATCGATGGGGCTACCTTTCGCGCGAATTTGAACATGATGTCACCGCGTTGACGCGATTATGGTATCAATTAGTAAATAATGGGTTGATAAGCAACGTGGAATGCTTGGAACGCCACATATTCGAAGCTTAAGAGAAAAGATGTTTATAAGGGTTTTCTTACTTGCAAATGGTGACGTTTTTTTAGTATTTTTTTAGGACTCGACAATGTACGTCTTATCTTTTTGGCATGATCGCTTTACGGCAGTTTGTGATGTATTTCCTGCTTTTCGATCACAACTTCGCATTACTTAGGGCGTTGATAAGACTGCACGCTGCTTGTTACGCTCGCTGTGCATGTTTCTATCGCGAATATACCCCCCCCCCCCTCTCCCCCTCCCCATCAAACCGCTCGATACTTGTCGATCGTTCCATCGTCGCCCACGATAACACTACACATTCACCCTGCACGGGCGAGGAATTTGTACAAAATGCCCTCCTCCATGTCGATGCTATCCGTTGCGATCGTTAACATTCCGGGCCTGGCCCAAACAACGCTCTCATCTATCAGAGTCGGAGCGTGAAACATTTTGCAAAAGCATCCGGGAAGCGAAAACCCATCGCTCGACTATCAGTTTCCCGTTTTGGGGGCAAGAAACTGGTGTCGGAGCATGTTTCCATCGTTCCATCACCGTCTAAAAAGTAGGCCAGCTAGTTGGGCACCGAAGCAAACAAAAACAAACAAACCAATGCCTTGTATCGCTTTCAAATAATGCACCCGCGGACAAATCATTATGCAAAAATCGCTGCTAAACACCCCCCAAACTAGGCTGACCTAGCACTCCCAAGCTGGCATTTTGTGTGTGTGTGTGTGTGTGACCCATTTGCATGCGTGCCAATGGTGTGCTAGTGTTTGTAGCGCTTTGTTTCGCGCTGTGCCAATCGTACCTTTTCGCACGGCGAGCAATTTAAATTGGTTCACCATAGCAACGGACAATCTGCTTTCGTGTTCATTAGGTGGGCCAGTAATTAAAAATACTTTTCTTATGTTTTTTCTAAGAAAACAATATGTGTGTCACTTGTTGCGAATAAGCTAATAATCACAAAATGTGCTTTGTTTCTTCAACATCTTCATGTATTATAAGCATGAAAGTCACACCTC
>JXXA01004859.1:0-13850 GCA_000956255.1 Anopheles punctulatus | reverse complement strand
GAGTCGCTTGGAAAAGCTCAAAATTCACTCACCGTCATCATCTTTTGCCCGGTCGTTTGTCTACCAAGTGCAAACGGGGACGGGTGACTGATGCTCGTAAATCCGGCAGACCAGATCGTATCGCAACGGTTTCCTTCGTTCGCAGCAGGCAGTACAACAATGTAAGATGCAGCATGTTCTCGTCACCGCATGTGTGCCCTGCCGGCGCCACCGTCTTGTGCCAAAGACATTTGATATATTAGATCTCTCTTCCCTTTAATTTTAATACGCTTGCCATTTGCCGCACGACAATGCCATACGCTTATGTTTTGATGATGCATATGTACCATCTGCACACATACCCACACATACAGCGTGCGTACGTCTGCCCAACGATTCGCCGAAGCGGTCGGAAGCGTATGCGCCGTGAAGCTTCAGCTTGGAAGACGTTACTTCCGGTGGAGCATTCAAGTTCGTTAGAAGCGAACCCAAGCAAGATGGGCATGTGGGCTCGGCATGACACGTTACAATGCAGGCACGTGGTGGACGGTTGGGAACGTTTCCGATGCCATCCAGCCCTGCCCTGTCCGCCAGCTGCGCTCGTCATGCCCGCATTGGTGGCCGTTCCGGTGGGTGATGGGACGTGGGTTGAGCTTTAATTGAAATTAAAGCTTGTCAGGGATGACAGCCGAGGATGTCAAACAAATGCCTTTGAGCCGTGCAGCATCCACCATTGATTTACGTTCACCGAACGGTGGTGTAGTGAAGACGTGAGGGCTTTGTGGGCGATAAGACCACAGAGTTGCTTTGTTGTACACTGCATCAGGGTTTTATCGGGATTGAATTTAAAAAAGGAGAACTGTATTGAGGCCTTGCGTGACGATAAACGTTACTGCTGCCCATTGAGACGCACCAGAAACGAACAAGAATCACTTGCAACACATTCAAGTGCAAAATGTCAATACACTTTCAGTGACATAAATTTATAAATATAAAATTTATGCAACCCATGCAGCTAATTTTTCGAAGCACTAAAAGAAATATGTATGTTTTCCATCTTTTCAAGTACTCTTTAAGAAGCACCCAGCATCCTTAAAGTTCGCGCAACCTGTTCAAGGATTTTTTTTTACAACCGCACCACCACCCAAAGCCGCTGCTATCGTTGCAAGCCAATCCGATGTAATATTGTGTCATCTTCTGGTCTCGTCACCTAATATTTATTCGATGACATCAACAAAAGTGGAAATCTTGCCGCATACACCCACGCAGCACCGTATGGGACCAACAGCGGGTATGATACGAATGTGCCACGGTGAATAGAGACACATATTCGCACCACCCCAAACCACCAAGTTGGCACGTTGTTTGTTCGAAGGCCACACAATTTATAGCCGCAACAGACTCCAGCGTGTGTATGTGTGTGCGGATTTAGACCACGTTTGTGACATATTCCACCCTCGATTCGATGGTGAAAATCAATCGTAAACGGTCGGCAGAAGGGGACGAACACAACGATGCGAAGAGCTGGGCGAAGAAAATCATCGCTCTAACGCTCCGGATAAATGTCCTTCGTGGTAGAAAACATTCCTCCTTTACACACACACACACACACACTAAAGCTGGATCGCTCCATTTTGCTAGGGGGTTTTTCATTTTATTTTTTTTTTTATCAATCATGCACACCGTTCCTGCCTCGCTTGGGTTGAACAACCAACGCATCGAGGGGAAGACCGGTCGATTCGAAGGAGATAATGCGTATATTGCCTGGCTCATTTTGTCAGCCGCGTCCAAACCCATCTCGTCTGCTCAGAAGAAGCGAGCGCTTTAAAGTGAAACTTTGACGTAAGTTTCTCAGGACCACGGTGTGCGTTGCCTGCTTTTTTATCCCTTGAAGATATTTTTTGCCCGTTCGTCCTTCGACGCCGACGAGTTATTCAATCATTCGCTTAGGGTGTTTTGGAACTGGATTTGCTCAAAACTCGTTCGGTTTAGTATCGATTTTTTTTCCTCTCCGATCACCTTGACAAGCCTGGTTCTTCCGCAAACTGGCACAAACAGTGTCGCTGCGTGTTTGCGTTTATGTGTGTGTGTGTGTGAAGAATCCTTCCCGAGAGATAATAAAATCAATTCAAATAACGACTCCGACCCGAACAAAATCAAAGTGACAGGATGGAAAAATAGAATGATGTACAAGACGCAGAGCCGGAAGAGGAAGAAAATGCAGCCCAAAACCTTGCCGAAAACGTTGCTAGCAAACGTTTCATGTTCAACGTTGCCAACATCGTTCCCAAAAAAAAAAAACCTGATTCGAACGGATCGAGTTCGGTGACAGCCAAGGGAAACAAGGCAAGGGATGCCGATGGTTGGGCGCTTGAGGACAAAAACCGTACGCCATCACCAACATTCCCCGTCTTCCCCCGGTCCAAGCCGATGTCCTAATTTGATGGAGAAGAGATTTAGGGGTGCTCATTTTCCTTTTGAAGTGAAACAAGCAGAAGTTGATTGGGATGGAATAAAAAGATACGGTACCGGTCGGTTTCCTCCATTTCCCAGCGCTAGTGAAGCCTTGGGTGGGTTGAAATTGTCATCCGAAACGAAGGCGAACTGATGCCGTTCGCTACCGTCGGCGGAAACGAGCGGCAAACGGGGCAAAGAATTCGTAGAACAAAGAAAGTGTACGCTGGGAGCCACAGTATTGACAATAAATGTTATTTTGTTTTACAATACGGCTCGCGGGCGGTGCTGTGCAGGACGGACGGACGAAAACGGCGAATTTCTGCCGCACACTACACTGTTACGATAATGGCAAAGATGTTCCGTTGGCCTTTCCCTTGTTTTTCAGTGTATTATCTTTTTTTTTTGCTCCTCTCACTCGTGCTGCAGCGAGAGTTTGCTTCATTTCCGGGGACTTTTCTTGCCTCACTCACAGGATATCCTGTCGATCAACCGAACCGGTAGCGAGGTTTGCTTTTAAGAAGAATTTGAAGCACTCTTTAGCGAAAAAAAAGCCATCATACTCATCAATAGCATTTGATGTTTGGTTGAATAAAAACTTCTGCTTTGAAATGAGTATTCCGAAAATCAGTGCCGGTTTTGTTGTGCAAATAATTTAAAACGGCAGAAATTAAATTAAAAACTTTACCCAAAACTAGAAACGCTTCACCGGCGTCCGAATTCACACCCAGTTTCCGATCGAACCCGTGCTGCCCAATCAATGGAATGCTAAAACCGGAATGCCACAAATCCAAACCGAAGCGTCCATTCGCTCTCCTTCTCCCGGCGAGTTGAGAAGGATACGAGTAGCGATCTCTCCGGCTGTACACATGAGTGTGCGTTTGGAGAAGCGAGAAAGAGTGGTTCATAAAACTTTCACGACCCTCATCAGTATAAATTGATAGCAAATTATTTATTTTCATAAATTATTCATCCTAAAAACTCCCACACGCCCGCTTTCTCGGTTTGCTGCTACGTTTTTCTCACATTATCGACGCCTTTCACGCCGCTGACGGCAAAGGTGAGCTTGTCTTTGTCATGCCACCGGAGTGCGGGAAGTGCGAGAAGGAAAGGGTCGCCGGGAAGGGGGTTGATTGCAGGATTTGTGCAACATTGCCACCCGGTTTCCCGAGCTAGCAGCTCACCGAAAGGTAAGGTTGTGCTTTTCCTCCCCACACGTCCTGCCCTCCTTCCCGCGGGCGCATGATGTGGGTTTACTTAGGGAAAACCCTCCGCCGGGCAAACGAGATCTGGTGAAAACCCTCCAGAAAGTGGCACGAATTTTCGGCAGAGATGTTTGTTTGCAGTACAGGCAGTGCAGAACGTGGAACGGCGGCCCCATACATATACAATCTTATTTCCAGCTCGATTCCAACAACAAAACAGCCTGTTTGCAAGGCACGATTACATTCCGAAACCAACTGTGCAGGTTTCGCAAATGTTACGATTTGTATGTGTGTGTGTGTGTGTGTGTATTTTTTGCATTTTCGTTAAGAATAAAATGTCTAAATAAAAAGCAGCGAACTTTCGGAGCGGATTTCTAGCAACGAAGAAATATGTCATAATCCTCCGGTCCAATGGCTTTCCCGTGCTGGGTGTGTATTTTTCACAAACGTTCCCACACTCAGGATGCGTATGTGAAAGGAAAACCACTCTTGCCAAACCTAAGCCAGCGCACAAGTTTCGGGTGACTTTGCGTCGACATCTCCACAGAACATTAACAGGTGACAGCTTAGTACATGCAAATTGAAAATGAACATAAAGAAAACCTGCGTAGGATGGGTGTACGCGCACGGGAAAACATTCTCTTCCGTGAAATCATTTCACATCCGTTGGCTCTTCACAGTAGCGCAAGATAAAAAGCATTCCCACCTTCAGTGCGTACACCTTCACGTGGTGAACCCTCCGTGAAAGAAAAATCAGTTCCAGCTCGCCCGGTGACAATAATGTTTGCGATTATCTGTAATTGTAGCTCTCCTCTCCGGGCGCTTGCCGTGCGCACCGCATTTCCCTTAATGTAATCACGTGTCAGAACATATGTTTGGTAAAATTATGTCGACACCCACATCCAAACACACACACATACGCTCACAAGACGCAGAGGTCGAGCACCTTTAGGAGCAGCCGAAGCAGCAGTTAGCCGTCAGGTTCAACAAACTTAACCTCCAAGCCACATCCGATACGATGCGACTCACACGGCAAGTGTCCAAAGGGGCCGTACATTTGCCCATTTCATTGCCTCGCAGGTACTGCTTTGGGTGGAAGTGTAAGGTTAGGAGGGTTAGAAAAATATACACGAACATACACGCAGAAAATCGATTAATGGATTAGTGTGTGGTGGTGGTGGCATCGATTTTTCCTCCACATCGTTCGTTCGCAACACCGAAATCCACCCTCCCCGACCGGTTGCAACCGAAAATGCACCACTAGGACGCTTTAAGAAGCCCGGTTCGGAATGGTGCTAATCCACCGTGACGTGACGTGGTTGGGAAGGTTTTTGTTTTCTTCCCTCGGCTGCTTCCCACTAATCCAGACCGGGCGGTGTGTCGGTGTGTGTCTGTGTAACCTTCGCCCAAATGTGGAACGCTAAATGAGACACATAAACTTGCGCGATGGTGAGTACCCCGTGCCAGCCGGTCTACACACACTGTTTTATAATCCAACAACACGCTTTCACACGGTACAAATCCAGCCTGGGGAGCACGCGAAAAAAACAAAACGAACTCCCACACCAACAGGAAGGATGTATACACTGCTTTGTAGCTAAGGTTTCAGCCCAAAATACACCCTCCCAGTGCTTCATCAAACTGCCCTCGCAGCGATCGCGTACGAAATCACGTTTTATTCTTTTGCGTGCTGCTGCTGATGCTGCTGCAGAAACGGAAAACGCAATGAATTCCCTGGCGGGCGCACTCACGCTGCGTTACGTTAAATGAAGATGAATGATGTAATCAAACTCGTGTGCGAACATACACACGCACACACAGGAGGGAGGGGGATATAAGCGGGTGGATAAGCAAAGAAAACACGGCCAAACACGATCCGTACGAGAGGAATAAAAAAACACACGCACAGACACGCGTACTCGCGCGCCGTTTCAGGCAGGCAAATGTAAATCGGCAGGCTGGAAAATTACGCACAAACAAGCACCTCTCGGCGGAAAATACCAGCCCCCGCGGGCTGGGATTCACGCGCGAGATGGATTCGATTCGTGAAACAATCCATCCACAGCACAACAACTGGCGTTCGTGCCGCCGGAGAGTCTTCAATTGATTGTGATGAATGTGTGTACAAATTAAATAACATAAAAAGTACATAAAAATAATCATCAATTCCACAGCATTCCTCGGGCGGGCTCACGTGCGAGCCTTTTCGTTTCGCCTCTCAACAGAAGTGATTGCGAGCGGTGTGAAATTATGTTGAGTGTGTGACGGGGAGCTGGAAAAATAGAACGAGAAAAAACAAAAAAAAAAACAAAACCGGCAACAACACTCAATGTATGCCTTATGAGCTCTGGTGGCTGGTTTGGGTTCGGTGTTTCGCTTCGCAAGAGGGAAAGTGTTTGCCTTTGCCGGTGCCGGGGGAGCCAAATGGTGGCGGTTTGATATAAATTTTATGAATTACAAATCAGATATCGGAGCGTTCCCTCTTTCGACGAAACACCGAGGGGAGGCCACACCCCGTTTGCCCGCTGTAATTGAGCAATCTTTCTAATGGACGATGGTTTTAGGAAGTTTGTTTAGAAAGGATGCAAACGGCACGTTCATAAGCAGTGGAGCTTGGGCGTAATTTACACGGTCCCATCGTCGTGGGTGGTGGATCATGGAACCGGCGCGGCGTGATCGGTCGGTGTGTGCTGCTGAGCTAGTGATGATAATGTGGATCCGCTTTAAAGCTTTCCGAATTAGCCAATGAATGCGCCGCAATCTCGTTTTCTTCCATTTAATAATTACACTCATTTGCTGACGAGCATTAAAAGACAACAAAAAAAAAACTTGGATGCTTGATCACACAACCCGCCAAACCATAGTGCCGTACAAGACCATTACGTCAACGGTCGATGCTATGCCCGGGGCAGAAAGTTAGTCGCCAAGGTAAGCGCCATAAACATTAATGTATGCGCTGCCAAAGTGTCCGAAACGAAAAGGCCGACAAAAAAAAAAACATTCCGTCATACCATGGCCGTTGCATCCGAAATCGATAGCTTCAGAAGGGAACATAGAGCTTTCCCCATTACGCTACTACCTTTGTCCACATGCTATCTACTTTTATGATTGTTGCGAAACTTAGTTCCTGCTAGTTGATATTCACTGCGGCACGAGCGCAATATCGTTTAGCATTTGCCTAAACGATCGCCGCACAGTGTCTAGCTGTCCTTTCCATTTATTTGATCGTTTGACGCCTGTTTGCATTTTGCCGACCGTTTCGCCATTCATTAGAATGGGATTCGAACGATAGGAAAAAAAAAACGGACCAGGAACCGGGCAGCAGGGAGGACTCACGAACGAAAAGCAAAGAAGGAAAAAAACAAACGATATTCTTTTCTCCACCCCAAAAAGGGTCAGCTTTCGGTCCAGCTAGTTTACAATCGGGCCACACACTTGCTGGCACACACACACACGCGTACAACATTACAAGCCAGGAAAAGCCTATTGTTTAGCGTAACCTTTACGCCCCATAAAAAACCGTTCCTCGTGGCGCTTCGAACGGTGCCGGCATGGAGCGGCCCCTTTCCACTTTGCGCCTCAAAACACAGCCCACCAGCAATAGGCAGAAAGAAAGACATTCATTCCCCGGGTTGTCCCCGGTTGTACGGTCGGGGCGGATGTTCGGTTAGGTGTTGCTTTCCTGCGTCTCCACCCAGCCCGCCCAACGCGTGACCATACTCGCCGCCGGTGCTGCTACAATGTGGTACGGTAATTTGCATAACATCCGATCAGGGCAGGCGAGGAAACGGGTGGGAATGAGCATTCGCCGATAAAGGACGACCCCGTGGAGGAGGGACCCATTTGCCAATGACCAGCGGTGGCTTAGGAAAATGAGAGGACACACGATTCGTTGCGGAAACGGTGGAAAAAGAACGAAAGAACATGGTGGTATGAGAGAGGAAAAAAAACAAACACCAACTGCAAGTGGAAAAAATTAGTGATATAACCGAGTACCGTTGTAAATGAGATAATTTGAATTAATGGTGTATCTTGGCCCCATTTTCGTCGTCATCGTCGCCACGTCGCGTTTGTCGTTGTCCTTGCTGACCCTGCACGACCGTTCCTGGCAGATCGTTTCGGTCCGGCTCCACCCGCCCCGACCCTGGGTTCCCCGTTTTTCGCCACACCCCGATAAATGCTCGTTATCTTGCATGAGTTTTTCCTTTCCTATCCACGGCGACACATCCACAGCCACGTATTTGCTTGCTTGCTTCTCATCGCATTTTGCTTGGAGCACGGAATGCGAAAGGTGAGCGTACTTTTTCTTCCCTATCGCAGGGCGGACACCCCGAGGTAGCGGTGCCGCCCGAAGGGAGAAACGATTGCAAAAGCATCCAGCAACCCGACGGTCGGTCAGCTTCCGGGTGGAACAGTAACGACCTGCCCAAGCCCATACAACAGCAGCAACGGCTGGAATGGCCGAAAACGGTGTTGGAATGGTGTCGGCTTTTTTGGGAAAACTTTTTAAATTAGGTACTGCGGATTGGAAGTGGCTTTTCCACACCGCGCAGTGCTCGGTTGTGTCTAGTTTGTCGTTTGTTTGTTTTGTTTTTTTGTGTGCGTGTGCTTATGTGTGTGTGTGTGGGTGTGGGGGTGTCTTGTTGGGATTTTTATGGACCAATTTGCTTTCGGTGCGATAATTGAGCAAACACTTGGTGACACACACACAGTGGGTTCCGTGCGAGGCGAGGTTTGATTTAACGGCTTCACTTCGAGCACGACTGGTGCCTGGTGCTCTGGAAGGCGGCGTAATGGCGAGAAGATAATTTTTATAGCATGTTTTTCGGCCTTTCTCGCTCGAGGAGTCGGGCCCGTGCTGGAGAAATAAATATCAAACACGGAAACGCGTGCGATAAGTGATCATCGGTTGGTCAGTGAGTTAGATTCGTCCGTCCGTTCAGAATCAGCGCAAAAAGGACAAAAACCGCAACATTAATTGCGAAAGTTACGTGCCGTTTACCTTCAATAAAAGGCCCCACCGAGGCAACCATTCAATCCATCAGATAAACGTACCAAAGCGCAACACCGGTAGCTATAAAAGTGCCATCACCTGCGCGGCTGTGCGAGTGGTGCATCCACCTGCAGGCCCCGAGCACAGTGGTATAAAACCATCATCCATGATGGTTTTTGCACGCTCACAAACTGTTGCACAACGGAGGCCCGCCCGCTAGCAAGCGCAATGCAGGCGGGCACGATGGTACACCAACGCTATGCACCGCTAAATGCAGCCCCATCTTTTGGCTTGCCGGACGCGGTCGTGCTGTGGTGTGGTTTCTACCCACTCCCTCCCAACCGACCCACCCGTAGGCGCGCCCGTCCCCGGCAAATGACTGACATTCCCAATGAAATATTCAGAACTTTTCTATGAATTGAAACCGAAGCGAGGGCGAACGAATCGGTGGTGTGTGTGTGTGTGTGTGCATCGTCGGCGGTGCCTGCCCTAATGGGAGCAATCAGTCGAGTAATGTGTTGAAATTTTACCGTTCATTTCCTCCCCGGGCGGGGTATAAAGGGATGAAATATGAATTCCCACCCTCGGCTTGCATTCCATTCGAGGTTCTTTTTTCTTGCTTTTTTTTTGCGAACACGCTGCTATCTCATTCGCCGTTCGACCGTTCAGAATTGATGCATTTTTTATGCCGTCAAAACTGGCCACAGCCAGCAGTTATGTGCCCGATGCTGTTGCGCTTTATTGTGCCGGCCTGTTTGGTGGCGTTATCAACGGAGTGCTCAGTTACGACTCGCTGAAAATCATTTCGTCTTGTTTGTGTTTTAACGCAGTGTGACTAAAATTTCATTTCTTTTACTTCAAGCACATATCTTCGAGCACGTGATCTCGGCACGGTGGTTCCGAACGTTTCGCGCCGTCGCGGTTTCACGCTGTGTTTAATTACCGTTTTGATGCGCTGCTTAAAGTGTAAGAATTTAATTTACTCGCATACAAAGCTCCCATTCTGGGGGTACGTTTGAATGGAAGCGTTTATGGGATCGGGTGCTTTCGCTTGTTTTCTTTTCGCTGCTCCCGCCGTACCACTTCGAGAGCAAGCTCAGCAGCATCGTCTTAAAATTACATTTCGACGCTTGGGCTGTCGGCTTCCAGGCGGCGGTGTCGGTTTGGTGCCACCATCCGCTCAGCGGTGTCAGCTGGTCCGGGCGGCGGAACACCTGCTAATGACAATGTAATTTTCCTAATGGAAAATTGCTTCGCCTAAGTTTGCGGATGTTGTTCGGCACAGGAAGGCGTCCCGTCTTGGGGAAAAACTTTCCGTTCGACACTGCCTCCTGCATGGGCGAGCGAGCGAGCGAAATGGATTGAAGTTTGCCCAGCGAAGTCAGCCCATCCACCACGATAGACCTGTCAGTCATCCACGAAATCCTCCATAATCACACACCACATACCAACCCATCCAGCCAGTATCCAGCCACTAGGTGGAGCTCTGAACCAGCGCTGCTCTGCTCCGGTACCCGGGTATCGGGTGAAGGTTTCGATTTTAATTTGATCAAATTATCAAACCTTCTTGCTGACAGGCTCTTTTCGGAGGCCCCTCCCGTACCTGGAACATGGGTTGGGACAACGTGCGCTACGTGTGTTTCCGTGTAGATGAGCTTGTCTAACCCTGTTGACGGGCGGTTCGGTTCGGGCGAAATCTATCATGCTAGTTTTTACGTCACCGGCAAGACCCCCGGCTCGGCCGGAAGTGCGGGGGAAGCGGCTGAATGGATTGTAAAACAAGGAAAAGGATTAAGGCAATTACCGAACCATTGCACACATGTCGCCCTGCCAGTAACAGGTAACGTGGACGTGAGTGACGAAGATTGAGACCGCCTTCGAACGCTGTCGGAGGCTTGGGTTTCGACTCGGTCGACCAGTTTTCGGGTGACGATATGGCCCGAAGCGTTGTCTTATCATAAATCTTGCCTAGCGTTGGTGTTTGTTCGCAGGCGTAGGCGTAGGTGCCATTACACAAGGCGTGGGCATTTAGCAAATAACAACATTTAGCCAAACAAGCGTGACGCGCTGCTGGTTTGGGACTACCAATGCAAACACCAACATAACATTGTTAGGCTTGTCACATGTGGTTGTTTTAAAATTCAATTTTAGCAAAACTTGATCAAAATTCCAAACAGTGAATGCCAAAATTAACTTGAAAAATAATAAAATGGTCTGTTCTAATGTTTCAAAAAAAAATCCAGGAACTTCAATATATCAGTAGCTGAGCATACACAGTTATTTTATATACTTAGTCATTTCATATCACTATTTTACTCACAATTCAATTGAAACCAATTAAGTGGCATCCATGAAATATCATATTTCACACGATTGCAAATATAACGTTTTATCTCATAACAACATAATAATATAGTTTTGTTGCTTAAAAACTCCTACTACAAATGCTTCAACGAAGTATACCCTTGTTTTAGGCATATTTATCCCATAGCCATTTTTTTTGCACGATTGGAAAAATCACAATTAAAGTTTCGCAAAATATTCGAAACCAGCAGTTAAGATTGGTTAATTTTCAAATAGCTACATTCTAATGAAGATGAATATCTGCTTAAGTCAATATAGGCTAAAAAACAGCTCTCACGTGCTCAATCAGCCTGATTAGTTTGTGTTTGCTTTAAAGCTGTCCACATACCGCTGCTGCCTTGATCGAGGTGGCATCTTGTTTGGTTTGTAATTTTTTAATCGTAAACACACATTTGTCGCCATGCAACCATTTATCAAATGGAAATTGCTTCCTTGCGGACGACGTGGAGACGAAGTACAACCGTGATGGGATGCAGGACGGTGGGGAGGTGAGTGGAGGGATGCCTGCGAGGGTGAAGAGTATCAGAGCAATTTGCTATTAAGTCTTTTACAGGCCGCAAATGTACGTGCGTCCTCCGCCTTTTCTGCTTCCCGTTTCGTGCGACCGAAGTAGTGAGACGACGGTAATGTTTATGGAGATTTATTAGCATTCTCATAACTCGCCCTCTGACTTCGGGCCCGTGTTCCGGCACGGTTCCGCTCGAAACTGCTGCTTCTCTTCCCCTCCCGACAACCGCATCCCGTTTCTCTGGGAGCCACTAATGAAATCTTCGTCACCATGGTCCCTAACATGCGCAAGATTCGCCTATCGGAGGCTTAAATTTGGGCATTTGTTGCTGGAGGTCACCGACCGTGTACGGTGGAGCGAGCGAGAGGGTAAACGAAATATAAAAAAAGATCATTTGCTATTTGTGCCTTGGTGTACATAAATTTTAATAACGTAACACATAAAGCTGATGGAGCAAGTTTTGTCGTCCCCGACGTTGTCCTGTCCGGGTAGACTTTGCACTTCATCGCTCTCTCAGACCCGGAAGAAGCGTCCCATCGCCACCCGGACACGGACCCGGCTAGATTGTGCCAGAAATTGTGTCTCATGGCCTTATTACAACACACGCACACACGCGCGCACACCGAACCCGAATGACGCATCCTACATCCTCATCGGCCCACAACTTCAACCACATCAGCGTGCTTCATTCGGGCGGGTGCCGGCAAAGAATCGAGCGGTACAAAGAAAACCTTCGCCAGTGCCGTTGAAACCATCGGAGCGGTAATGTTGCTAAGGTTATTATTATTAAATATCAAAAGACATATTTTGTTTGCTTTGCTCGCAGCCCCGTAAACAACGCTTGCCGTTGCGACGAGGGCCGGGGCCGGGTGGGAAAATGATATTCCTGTGGCCAACGTACATACTAGCCGTGTTTTGGGCTGGCGTTGCTTTCAGAGCCGTTGCGTAGCGCGACCGGACCTACGGTGCACGGGCAAGCGGACGGAGCGAATTTTATCTTTCATGTTGTGAAAAGAGGAACATTAGGTAATTTATATTACTGGAAATTATTTCATTAGCATGATATTAAAGTGCGGTACGGTGCTGCGGTGCTGTGAGCGATTCACTGCACGCTTTCCCGCGTGGTGGCAGCCGGTAATGGCAGCCCGTTAAGGAACGCTTTAAAGCGTTGCCTACCCCGCCTGCCAGCGGGACGGACTTTGGGTAAATGTTTGATCTTTACAAACGTCGTTTCAGTGAGCGCTGCGAGATAGGAGCGCCCCGAACACGAGCATAAAGAAGAAAAAAAATCCATTCCATTTTCAACCATTCGTGCTGTATTCATACATCTCCTATCGGAACGCTCAATCTGGCCACTTTTAAATCAAACCAATCGTCGTGAATCAGAGTAAATTGTGTGCCAACAAAGCACATCGACGCGTTCGCGATGCTATCTTGAATGATTGCCCGACCGCCACCGGCACCAGGCTTCGGGCAGCCTGCTCGCACGGGGAAAGCAAGATAAATGGCACCGTTTTTCGCGATTGAATTTTGGCGTGAATTTATGATTATTTTAGCTCCTCTGGAATGGATTCCCAGCTGGCGCTTGGACTCGTGCCCGCAGAGGGGGGTGAGAGGCGACCCAAATGGTCTCCCGAAAAAAAAAAACAAATAAAACAAAGCGAGCATTCAAACACATCGTTCCGCTCCTGCAATGAGCGCCAGCACGATGAGCGATGGCGAAATTCCGGCGAGTGTGTGAGAGCGAAATTTAGCAGCGTTTCGCCTCGCGTTTGGGGCGTGCAAGACGCACTTGCCGCTTTTGTTGATGGGGAAATTTTAACACATTAATAATCTCACATGTCACAAACTTTGAAAAATGCACGACACGCGTTGCAATGCAGAACGCATCGCATTACTCATCGATAACACTCTTACGCAAGAGCACTTGTTAGGTCGCCGCGTCGAGGACGGGCGTGTTGTTTTCATTTGAAAATCCCTACCCGGTTGGCAGAATGAAAATGCAGTGTGCTGCGTAACGGTTCATGTCACGACGAGGGGAAAAAGAGAGCGTGAATGTAGTAACGGAATCGAACGGAAGGATCAAAAATTAAACTCGAAACGATAATGAAAGAAAGACAGCAAACAGTGGTAATTGTTGGAAGAAAAGACCCACGTAAACAAAGCAAAACGAGAAATCGTAACTTACCACCGCGGTTCTCGCTATCCGCTGGCTTGACTTGAATAGCACGGTTCATCTGTGGGAGGCAAGAGAAGAGCAGAAAAGAAACAGTGGTTAGGTGAGAAGAGGCGAAATCTTATTTTCATTAAACGGCTTTCACATAATGCTTTACGATCACGCGAAAGG
>JXXA01004858.1:0-22414 GCA_000956255.1 Anopheles punctulatus | reverse complement strand
TAAATATGTATAACATTAGTAGATTAGTATACTCAAATGTAGTTAGTATCGTAGTGCCTAAACGTTGGAATTCTAATAGCAAAAGATTGTATAAAGTGCTCAACAAAATGCCTCTCGACCCGAAACACATTGCCGATGCCCAGAAACAGCGGTTGAAGCTGAAGCAGAAAGCAGCAAAAGTTTCCCCTGGCATCGTAAACCTTCAGGTGCTGGGATGTGGTGCACCAGGAACTCCAGCCTCCGTATATCTTTTCACTGATCAGACTCGGTACTTGTTTAACTGCGGCGAAGGTACGCAAAGGTTAGCGTACGAGCACAAAACCAAGCTTTCGTGCTTGGAAAACATTTTCATGACGCGCACGAACTGGGAACGAATCGGTGGTTTGCCGGGAATTTGTTTGACCATGCAGGACGTTGGCGTACCAGCGGTATCATTGCACGGACCACCGGGACTTGATGAACTTTTCAAGGCCATGCGACGATTTGTGATACTGAAGGACATGAAGGTAGAAGCTTCCGAGTACAGCACGGGCGATGTGTACGAAGATCACGTTATGACTCTTCGATACGTTGTGATCAACCGTGAACAATCCGTCTCTAAAGGTAGCGCCACCGACGACGAACAGAAACAAGAGGAAGCACCGGTCGACGATACGGATTACTATGCGTACGAGCGAAAGAAGGAAACCGTCCCGCAGCAAGAAAGCTACACCAAAAGCACGAATACAGCAAACTGGACGAAACGTGAAGAGAATTCTGTGATGGCGTACATTTGCAAGCTCAAACCAAGACACGGTCAGCTGTCGTTAGAAAAATGTGTTGATTATGGCGTTCCGGCGGGTCCCTTACTGGGGCAGTTGAAAAACGGCAACGACGTTACGCTACCGGACGGGCGTGTCGTTCGATCGTGTGACGTGCGTGCCCCGGACGATCCGGGACCAGTGTTTATGTTCGTTGACATTCCTCAGCGGGAGTATTTGAAGGATTTCAAAGCCAAAGCAGATTTGTTTGCAAAATACCAACAGGAAGCCGATGATGAATCCGACCAGGCTGTTTTCATCGTTCACTTTACTCCATTGGAAGTAATGCGTAGCGAGGAGTACCGCCAGTTTATGGATCGGTTTTCCGTCAGCACACGGCATTTAGCGTTGAACGAGCTGAATAACTTTTCCGGCTATATTGCGGCCCACCGGATTCAGTTCCACTTGAATCAACTGGACGAGCACATGTTCCCGTTGCTGCGGTTCGTTACCATAGAATTGCGAAGCGTTTGAATGCGTTTTGTAATGAGCTTTTGCTTTATTTTAGAGAGGAAAACAATGATTATAATGCTGCACTACCGAATGACAACGATTTAGTGCGCTCTTCTTCACTAAGCTACATGCACATACGTCCACCGAAAGGAATCGATAGGTAAAGAAGCAATAGATTGAAATGATAATCGATTGATTTTCTGTATCCTGTCAATGTTTGTTGCAGGACACTAGAGGCATCGTTGAATCCAACGGAGTACCTGGGAGAGCTTGAGCTACTACCGGAGTTCAAAGATGCATTGGCCAAACTAAAACAACAACTCACACAGCACATGGAACGCCGATCGGTAGCAGTAAGAGCTGAACAATATCCACGCATGATCTTCCTCGGAACGGGGTCGTCGATACCGAACAAAACGCGTAACGTGAGCGCAATTTTGATCTTGACAAGGTACGAAACATTTTGTAGATGGACGAGGAAGGACGATTGTGTCGTTGTATTGTGATTGTCGGGCTTTTCCAGTAACAACTCATCGATTCTGCTCGATTGCGGTGAAGGAACAGTTGGACAGATATGGAGGTTTTTCGGAAAAACACAGGCACCAGCTGTATTAAGGTCGATAAAGGCCGTCTACATTTCACATCTTCATGCTGACCACCATCTGGGTAAGGAAGGAAAACGGTTCATGTAGTTAAATATCAACTAATTGTGTTCGATCCATTAGGGCTCATCGGACTGCTGCAAGCACGTAAGAAACTGTTTGGCGATGAGTGCGAACGCCTGACGTTGCTTGCACCGGAGCAAATTTCCTACTGGCTACGATTGTACGATTGCCGATTCGAAACTATCCACAAAGACTATGTTCTAGTAAAAAATGCGGATCTTGTAAGTGCGATTGGGTTTAATGATGTTGAACCAGGAATAACTCACCATCATTTTATAGCTTGAAATTCCCCTGAATGATGAGCGTTTGCTGGAGATGGGCATCAAGGAAATCGCTACCTGTCGGGTTCGCCACTGTCCACATTCGTTCGGTGTTGCCCTGAAAGTGGCATCTGTCGGAACGCATCCCGATACCAACATCGAAGGTGACGTTAAAATTACGTACAGTGGTGATACCATGCCCTGCGACAGTCTGATAGAACTTGGTCGCGACTCCACTGTGCTCATCCATGAAGCCACAATGGAGGACGAGCTGGCGGTGGAGGCACGCATCAAGATGCACAGCACCCTGTCGCAGGCAATAGAGCAGGGCCGTCGAATGAATGCGCGCTACACGCTGCTGACACACTTCAGCCAGCGGTACGCGAAAATTCCTCGCCTACGGCCCGACCAGCAGCAGTCCGGACTCGGCACGGATCTGGGCATCGCATTTGACAACATGGAAGTGACGCTAGACGATCTGCCTGTACTTTGTAAGTTTTATCCCGCCTTGAAAGCCATGTTTATCAGCCACTTTGAGGAGATGGAACAGAAGGCCATCAAGCGGGGCAATAAAAAGCTACGCCTGGAGACGGCGAAAAATAGTGCCGATATTAAACAATGCTCACCCACGCGGTGATCGGATGATGAGATAACAAACGAAATAAAAGAGAAAATTGTCCGCGTTGAATCAATAACAGCAATGTAAAAAATGAATCTCACCTTACGGTACATAGATGTTTGAGAATGTTCGATTTATTTCTCACTTCACTTAAGTTTCAATGTATAGTTGTTTTTTTTTTTGTTGTTCGCACTCGACTAAAGGGTGTTCGATAGCTTTTTGCAGTAAGTTGTTTTGTTTTGTAACCTCTTCAGCTGGTGTATTCAAGTTCTTTATTCTGTGTGTGTTACATACTCCTCAAGCTTACATATGAAATGTATTACACTTTTTATTTGTTTCTTAATGCTTGCATTATATAGTTTTAAATTGTTTTGTTTTGCTCTCTCTCAAATATAGCATAGCCATATAAATTGATGATGTTTTAGTATGTTTTTAGTTCGTTTTTTTGCATTCCACATTTCCGTACCTTGGGCCACTTAGATCGGTAGTTTATGTTTCCATGTGCTCTTATCTTATTCCGTTTGCGATTTGAAACATTTCACCGAGATGGTACCGAGAAGTTAACGAGCTTACGGAAGCTAGAATCGTAGATTCAACGGTTAATTTCAGTGGTTTTGGGTTTCCACAGCCTCGTAGGTCAGGTTAAACGACTAGTGCGGGTGTTAGGTAGCTTTTACGTTTTTCTTGCTTTTATACAGCATTGTCTTTGTATTAACATTTTCTTTTTGTTTCGAATTTGCTAGCAGTTGAAAATACTGAATGAGAGAGAGACAGACAGAGCGGGTTTGAAGCAAATGCGGAAATATATGTTGCATTTTACCACAATCACATTTCGACACAGTCACTTAACGTTAACGAAGTATTCAGTCGATCAAAAGTATAATGCACTGCGCGATGAGTTTGGTTACTAAAACGTGTTTCTGAGACAGCATGGTACCAAAGTGGCAACATACATTGACATGCTCATTTCTTCGTGTTTTTTGGCATCTTACCCAAGCTAAAAGAGTTACGGATCTGAGACGGTTGTGACATGAAACAAGTTTCGTAGAAAAGTTGGCAACATAAATTCGATAGTTTGTTGTTGATTAACGGAGGGGATTATACGGTGTATACGGTGTGTTGACCAGCACCAGCTCGGTATCATTGTTTGTAGATATACCTAATATTTGATTGTTACATCTTAAATCTGTTTTGTTTTTTTAGAGATTTCTTACAAAACCGATTAGTACGTGTCTTAAAAGGCGATGCTGATTTCGATATCGAAACGAAGTTAACGTACTTATATGTGGTGCGAATGCGATGATCATTAGATGCTCCTCTTGCTAACTTTCTATAATGCTGTTTTCAAACTTAGCCACCACACAACATTTATATACTTCTGCCCCTATGTATCGTGTCTCGTCCGCAGTGCAACCCCTTCGCACTAATTTGTAAATGTTTCATCACCAGAGAAACGAATCGAAGCACTTTAGCAAAGTCATGTTGGAGCTCATTCAATCATTCATCATCATTCAATTCAATTCAATTCAATTCAATTTACACGTTCAATCTTAGTGCATATGGATTATTATGACACCTGCGTAAAAAGAACATTTGATTTGATTTGGAAGGTGTTCTATTAGCCTAAAACCTTACTCCTAACCATGTTGTATAGCTTTCACCGACGAGAATCAATGCGCCGGTGCTGGCGTGCAATTCCTCGCGAATCCTTTATCTGGGCTCCTTTCAATTTTTACACATCAACCTTCCTCCATTTTCACAGTCCCGTGAAGGAAAAATCGCAAAACATGATACGCTATTGAGATTTACACAGTGATTACGCTATAGGTTTATTTGTGCTTGGAAATGTTTCAAACATTACTATTGCGTTCGTAGCCGTAGGTATGGTTTTTGGTTTCGTAATATTGGTAGTAGAGTCGATTTGGTAGAAAAAGCTTACACGGTGTGAATGTTCTCGGTGTGTCCGGTGTGTGATTTGCTCCGCACGCAGTACATACGTGGATGTGAATGGTATTTCGTGTGTTACTTCTGTTACATATTTGTAATACGCATTTTATGTTGCTGCACACGGATGCTGGTAACGATGCCCTGGCATCAGTCGCGTCAAACGATCCTCATACAAAGCGACGCCCCGCTTAAACATGCTTATAGAAAAAGATTGAAAATAGATCTTAGCTACAAATTGGTCGGAGTATATCATGTTGTGTTAGGTGTAAGTATATACTGTTATTGATTTATTCCATCGGTTCGTGTACGCACCGGATACAGGCTCTATCATCATTTGAAACGAATGCATTAATGTAATGTCGAGCGCAACTCTGCAACCGGCGTCTGCTATTCTTACTCTAAGCGCTACAATGGCCTAGCTGATTTTGCTAAGCGTCTCTTCTTCGCATACAATATATCTCCTTTACGAACGCGATGCACGTAAAAAACATTCAACATTACACTTAATTAACTGTGTCATAACGAACCCATAACTACACGGTAACGAATTCTGTAGAAACGATGTAAACTAAGCGCTTCGACTGCTCCTTGTCGATAGTTTTGTGTGAAAATTTTGCTATTACGAGAACGTCTGGGTAAAAAGGTTTCCGGTTCGCATCGTTTGTGCAGCTCTCGATATGAAATGATTTCTTGAGATTCATATGTTCTGGCACGTTCATGATTTGTAAGTTTCGTTATTATTTCGTTGAGAGCGTGGTATAAATACTGATCAGTGTATGTGCAGTGTTCAGCATTTTCAGGTATTGGAATCGTCTGCTCGTTCATACTGTGTTGTGTTCTTACAAATGAATTTGACACTGAAAATAAAGAAAACTGCTCACAAAGCTGTGCACAAACATTAACGTTCTCCGCCATACTTTCGACACCCCATATGACCTTAAAATGTCTTCATGATGATAACTTTTAAGATTTAAACATTACCTCTTGAGAGCTGCGCACATTGTTATAATTTCTATCGCCCGAAATGGTCTCATCAATAAGCGCCCAAATGCAAAGGGAGGGGATTTATGGTACATTTATGCGCAGGTAAACTTATCATAAAAGGTGTATTTTATGTTCAGCCTCGTCATCATTCGTCTGCACAAGCCGAAACGAATGCAAAATGAGTGCTTCGAACGCAAGCCAACGAGAAGTGAAATGAATCGTCATGAATCGCATTTTATCACAAAACCCCCGCCACTAAAACGGGTGTGAAATGGAATTGCTTTCACGTTCAGCAAGGGATGACTTGTGCAAACACTCACTTCGACGCCTTGAGCCTGGCTGAAGTATTCCGTATTCTTCAAGGGTACGACTAGACGCATCGTTTTCCGCACACACAAGCATGTGACGTGTTCAGAAGTATAGTTTTGCTGAGTCTGCCTCCACCGGGCTATGGGCAATTAACACAAATGTGCAGATCGTGTCGTGAAGCATCCTTCAAATTAATTCTGTACGGGGTGTAAGCCATTATCCAGATGTCGATAACAATGGCATGTATATTAGCGGGCTCTGGAAGATACGGCGCACACTGCCGGGTATAGTTTGGGGCATCGTATATCTTTCATTGGAAGAAAGTTAAGGTACTTAGGTTGCGGGTTCAGGACACAAATTTTGAATAAAGGCAACCAAACATCAAGTGCACAGATATGGAAGAGCTGGAGTGTTTTGTTTTGCATTAAGTAAAATGTTCTGCTCGTTCCGATAAATTTAACAAGTTTCTTCTACATACATACACATACGGAGAGCATCGCAAGCGAAAAGTGTAGCATGGCAGTAAGCAATAGCCTAGCCTTCCATCGAAAGCAACAGGAACAGGCGAATCACTACAGTATCACTCCTGCCTCCACGCTCAAACGACGAACCGAAAGTACAACCGAAAGTACAAGCGTTGTACAATATATTTTCACTATCTAGATTGGTAGACCACGTGGTGTACGACTTTCTTTGGTGTAGGTTTTGTTAGCTTCAGAATTAAATGCTCACTGCCAGCAAAGCTCAGCATGAGTTGTCGTAACGAAACGCACACAGATGAGTTGAGTAAGTTTTCCCTGCACGGGGGAACGCTTCTTCCGTTCGATTCGGCACGCAGTTTCACGCTCTTGTATGCTCCAGTAAAAGAGTCGCTCCTCGATTTCCAGTATCCTGCATTCCTACCGTTGCATTGATAGCAGTTGAAGTGGCGTCATGTGTTTTTATATTTAATTATGGTACGATGATGAGTGGTTAACCTTTCGTTTCCTCATAGCCATTTTGCCCACGCTCAATATTGTTTAACACATTTATTTCATCATCTACTATGGTGCTGATTACCTTTGTGGTGCCGAGCTTACGAATGTGTGTGATGAGGTGAGTATTGTGTCTGAGCTACAGAGGTAAAGTAAAAAAAAAAAAAACAATACAGTACATTCAAAATGTAATAAACGTTTCGCACATGCATGAATACGATTAATGGAATGTTCATTTATGATGCCTAACTCTAACTATTCTTCTGCTCGCGAGCCTCCCTAACCTGGCGGGCGATCACAAGTATTCAGGTTTATTTTCGATCTCTCTCTCTCTCTCTCTTTCTTTCTTTCTCTCTTTCGTGTCACGTTGGGGTTCCTTGTGGTCTCGCCACGCACCAGCAGACTGCCCCTAACATAGAAGCCGCATCGGTAATAGAAATAAATGCATTAATTTTGCAATAAATATCTCTCTCGCATAAAATAGATGCATCTCGAGCTTTGTCTTTCGATCGTTCAGTGTGCTCACGTAATAATTTAACCCGATGATAGATGTTTCGAATTTGGAACCCAGTCACAGGTTACAGACTTTAACAAGAACAGCGCAAATTGAATCATTTTCATCGTCCCGTTCTCCAGTGTGTATGTGTTCTACGCGCGCGCGTGTGTGTTGGTTTTTTTCGGGCATCGCAGACGGCCGCGATTAATCTCTGTGGGAATTTAATTTGATTCGTAGCGGATGTCAATCAATCAACTGATGCTCGCTGCCCTACTGGTGTGCTGCTTCTCAGATTATCATCGATTATTGTAGTGGGCTGTGACGGGCACAGCGGGAGCGCAGCGAGAGATTTATCTCCTACCGACCAAGTTAAACGTCTTAGTATCGAGACGTTTCTACGCTTCGGAGCGAGTCCCGTCGCAGTACGACATTTTCCACGCATTGTGGGCATTGTGCGTGACACAAATTAGAATCAAAGCAATCTGTTTCGGTAACTTCCCGGGGAGGTGAAGTAAGAAGCTGTTTACATCCCTGCCATTCGCATTCGCTCTCTTTTACTTCCTCTATCTCCTCCCTTACAAATATAGGTAGTAATCATTTAACATTACTAAATCGGACACTACGGGAGAGAGTGAGAGAGATAGATAAAGAGCGGGAAAGTTATGCACAATGAGTGGTTTGTTTTTTCTTCTGTAATCGTCACGAAAAAAACGTCCTGTTACGGCTACCAGTATGTTTCTTCTCACGGGTGCTACCACCGGCCAGCAAAAAGCTCTACCAAAACTACAAAAATCGTCATCACAATTCGCGTTAGCTACCACCACGACGCGCAACGGCGCACTGCACTGATTTCCATCCGGCTCTCGGCTTCCGGCCGGTTCCCCCCTTCCTTCCCTTCTGCCCGCAAACCAGATGCTTAGATGTCGGTCATGTGTATGGCGCCTGTGTGACCGTTGCCCAGCAGCAGCCGCTTATCGTTATCCGCACCGGGCGGCGATTGACCCACGTTCCGGGAGTAGTAGTCCGCGTCGCCGTAGCTGCTGTCCTCTTCCAGAATTTTCTCCAACAGTATTTCGCCCGACGCGCCCAAAACTGCTAGTATTTCGTCGGAGGGTTTCGTCGAAGCACCGTTGGAAGAGATGGAGAAGAACGTTCGAAACAAAAACGGTTGGTCATTGAGGCATTTTATTTTCGGTGCATTTCGTTCGTGGAAGGGGAACGAATTTAACATTAACACACACACGCACATACACAAACAATTGCATTCACATGTTTTTAGGTAAGGATAAAGGCAGACATTCAAAATGAAATTATAAACAAACCTCTGATTTGCCTGTGAGCATTTTTTTTAAACCAAACTGAGCAAAAGCTTATAGGAGTTCCTTCATATTTTTTACAATCAATTTTACAATAAAACAGCCTAAAAATATAAAAATGTCTAGCGGGTTGTTTCGCATTTAAGTAGAAAATATATATGGCAAAACATTCTACTAACGTGTTTCGGAAATAGAAAAAAGCCCAAAGCTCTAGCATTTGTTGCCATGGAAATGAAAGCGATGTGAGAAGCGATGAGGAATAGAGATCTCTGTTGCAGGAAATTACAATCGATAAACGGACTATCTACAGCTTGGAGCGAGATTTCAACAGCGTTAGATGAACGATGAAATATGCAAAATGAAACAGGTCAGCGTTGAACCGAAAAAAGGAGGGTCAAAATATGAGTTTCGTCTCATCTCCACTTATTAGCATGGGAGAAAAAAAAATCAAAACCATCCGTTACAGCAAAAGGAAGAAAAACAAGTGGAGAGCAAAACAAGAAAAGGTCCAAATAAGACGCTTGAAGAAAGCGGCAAGGATGCCGAGCAGTGGAGATAGCAAAGTGAAAATCAAAATTTAATTACGACAGAGAACTTTTTCTGCGGCCGTGTGCTCGATATAACAAAAATCATGATTGAAATGCAAAGCCGTTTGTGCAACAGAAGATTCGAACGCGTGAAATAAACATCACAACACAACGAATACATCGAGGCATACGGTGTAGAATACGATCCATTCCGATTCCCCTTATGCTGGGCAAGCGCGAAAGGCAACCTCTTTCGGTATAGTTTCAATCGCTTTTGCAATCTTTAGTAACCGGTCGCTCAGAGGTTGCTGCGGAGCGCACCTAGTAGAGCTTGCGCTTCAGAGATCTGGCAAATAATTGTCACACCAAACGTAAAATAAAAACACATACAGAAACATAAAGCAAAGCAGGAAAAAAGGAGAGACGCTCCGTTCGAGCACCGGAACGCGTAAAAATACAAACGAAACGTGATTAAGTAACATGTAACACATACACAACAATACGGAAATTATTAAGGATACTTTTTTCATGACGGACGCTTTAAAACAATCACCTTGAGCCTCAGCTTTATTCAGTACAAGAAGCATTGAAAAATTGTATTAGTTTTGTTTTTAACGATTACCCGAATTATAACACCGAGCGACGCGGGTTCGCGCAGGGTTTTTGTTGATGCCGTTAACAACATGTTTATGATCACATTTTATTTTCAAATTTAAAACGATTAGTACGGAGTGCGACGGATACGATTAATTCGGTGTGACATTTATTGTTTTTTTCCTTTTTCGTTTGTTTGATTTATTTATTATCCACTTATGAACGTTTGTGTTTGTACTTTGCGGTGGTGATTGCTTTCGTGTTTGGTTTAGATTCGTTGCGATTTTATGTATACTTTCTTTGAATAGCTTTGGTTTCGATGAGCGCCTTCCATTGCGCACTGCGGAATGTGTAGTATTTTTGGCGGACTAGATCTCGTACTCGGGAGGTTTTTTTTTTATTATATCGTTTGGTAGCGGTGGATGTGAGTTAAGACAGCAGCTTTGCGATGATTGCAAGACAACGGACGTAATGGTGGCAGTATCACATCAGTATCTCAACGTGTGGTTTATAGTTGGCTGGCATTATGAGTGCAACTTTGTTTTTTTTTTTTGGTTTGTTTTTGTAGGAATAGCACAGTTACATGTTTGGTTGTTTACCATTTTATCGAATTATTTAACCAATGTAAAATAGAAAAGGAAACCATAAAACAACGCAATACGGAAAACATACAGCGCAACGAACGAAGAAAGATTCGAGAAACAGAGAGTGTGTTTGTTGGTGTGTGAGAGAGAAAGTTTCCGGAAAGAGGGAAAAGAGAGAAGAGAAAGTATTAGAGTATGAGGACATTCAATTAGGCATGAGGTTTGGAATGTTTATTTTTTGTTCTGTAAAACAATGAAGGCAACACCGAGCAGCCACCAAATGTTTGTGTCATTCGCAAATAAAACTACACGTTCGTTGGACCGAACGAAGAGTCGGTGTATTGAATTGGGAAAACGAAACTGTTTCAAAACCAGCGTTTCGGGGCTGGCGGTTTGCCTAAATCGATATCGACTCGCGGTGATAAGTCTGCATGTTTGTACCAACCGTATGGGAAGCATTTAAGCGTATCGAACGTTCACAGCAGCTCTTGTTACGAACTCACAAATGGGTGGGGATTTGGTTTGCTCTCCGGTTTTTCGCCATTGTGCAGCAGACAGTTTTGCGATTGTTCGCGATGAAAACCGATAATGAACATGAGTCGGGAGCAACGAAAGTAAGTAAAATGCAACAAATTGAATTAGCGGTACAGAAGTGGGTAAAGAATGTTGCAAGAAAGATAAGAAGATCTGGAGATAGAAATAGTCATAAGATTACAAAAAAGAGCATGCGAAATAATCAAACTTCAAAATGTTTTAGAGGAAATAAATAAAGATATTTTTCTTTTGATGTTTTTCATATTGAAATAACTTCGTGTTACCAGCAAAGACGTAGTGATGCTTGCAGCTTACATTAATGGCGTCAGTGTGTACTTGCTGATTCTGAGTACTATATTTGACCATCAATATAATGGATCAATTGAAAGAGAATCGAATCATAAATCATGAACGTTATACCAAAACCCGAATCCAAAATAACTAATGGTTCATCGTTTGAGAATATCGTTTGCAATTCTACACTCGTTACAATAGATGGTCTATTGTTAGTTTGTGAAACTGTCAGTTTCAATACTATCTAGTTGGGCACCGGCAATGCTTTTGTACGAATGCTGCAATCCAATATATTGCACAATTTCTATTGAACAATCCAGTGATGGTGCTGGAACAGCATCATCAACCAAACATCGAACCAACCAAAACAAATCAATTGAAGTACTAGATCGAGGAACCGGTCGGCGGTGTGGAGCATCACGAAGGGCACGAAACCGAATGTCAAAGACCAACATAATGCAAGCATATTTTAATCCACCATCGACAAATAGTGACACACGGTGGGCATGGGATGAGTTTCCGGTGCATGTGGCGAAGAAACGGTGAGGGCGTAGTGTACAAAGCAGCAACGGTTTAAAGGACGCAACAGCAGCGGGCCTGCTCCACTGCACACAGACACATACACGCACACGTATACATCCAGGCGACAGCGAAAAAGCCAAACGGGGAGTGAAAAGTGGCATCAACAACGATAACGACAACGGAACAGCACATCAAAAAATACGTTCGAAACGTGAAACGTGAAGGAAGTGATGCTTCACGGAAGGATTTATTTGCTCAACTTGCCTTGCCTAGCGGGCCCCCGGGCCGTTCCTCCTGTTGCAGGGCGCGTTGCGGTTGGAACGGTTCACGTGCGACGGTATTTCTTACAAAGCGTAACCTGAACGATTTTCGGGATTTTGTTCAAGCGTTTTGTTGTCGATTTTTATATGTGTGTGGGTTTTTTTTTTTATTTTCCGTCCGTGTACCGCATCGCGTAATGGCAACGGCAATGGTGGAAACGCGCGAGCGCATAGCGAATAACATCGAAACATAGCGTTTGATTGTTTGTTTCAATTTGCCGTGAAAATGTAGAATAAAAAATAATGCAATTTTATTGGGTTGAAAGCAAACTCGGCCCGCACCCAGACCGGTGCACAGCAGAGCGAGCGAGAGAGCAGAGAGGGCGATGAAAAGGCATTCGTGTGGTAGAAAAGATAGAGAAAAATGGCAATGAAAAAGTGGTAGTAAACGATTACAGTCGAAGCTTATGCTGCGTGGTGTGATTATGAGGGTGAAACATGAGGTTCATGAATACGGGTGATACAGGTGTCGGTTTTTTTTTTTTGAAAGCAATTCGTTCGTACTTCAAGCTAACACATTTTATACTGGAAATCAAACAACAAGTGCGGCCAGAACCAGGTTGTGCATGTGTGAACTTTTGGATTCGTAATTTCCGCTTGTCGAGCGTGTGAACTCTATCAAACCATTGACCGCCTGCCACACAGTTGTAGCTTAATTGTTCCACTTTTTCTCCAACCCACACACCTGGTTCGATCGCACCACCGTGCCCTAGTTCGGAGCAGCAACCGAAAAAAAACCCTCAACTCATCCTCCACAATGGTTTAATAATAGTTCCAGACATTAATTTGGCACCGTTCGGCAAATGGAACATGACGGTTGCGATTGTTGCAACGGTATGCGAATGCTTGCAGGCACCTCAAGGTAGTGTGCCGGATGTAGCGAAGTTTCGGGCGGCTGAGTGAGCGAGTGTACGATATTAGCTTGCAGTCTGTCAGCTTAACATTAGTCAAAATTAAAGCCAACCCAGACTGAAACGAAGCGTGCCGCTGTCGTTCGATTCGGCGCTCGAGAGGAATGGTGGCGTACATCCCGCCGTCTGTTATGAATATTCATAACCATCCGGGGAACTCTCCTGCATCGCCTGTCGCGTCGCGTTATTACGAACGACCGATGCAAATTACGGGCCCGCATGCATGGAGGCGCCTGGTGCTTTTGTGGAACAAAACACTGGGCGCCTCCATTCGCTTTCCGAAACGAAAACACACGCACATAGCGAGCATTTTATAACACAAGTGGATAATGAGAATGGAAACGGTGGAACGGGTAGGAAAAATATTGCACGAAACCAGAAGAGCAGTAAAAGAAAGGCTGGTTTTATGGCGTGTCGTGTAAGGTTCATTAGATCCGTCAAGTTCAACGGCAAGGTTGGGTTTAGATTATGTAGGGGTGCTTTTTATCTTATTTTTTATATCTAACCAAAACCTGGTCTTACATTCCGCTAAACAAGCCATACGTTTTTAAAGCGTTTCGGGCTGATATAAGTACTATATCACTAACAGCTTTTAACATAGCAGACGGTCTTCTCGAAAATCGATCTGCATTTATTTCTTGTCTACCATTGAATGTATGCTATCGAGACAATTTCCAGTTCAGGCGATTCATTTAAATAATTGACTACTAATAAAATCTTAACTCTCTGCACCCAGGCACCAAAGTAGTCGTTCACGAGATGAATTTGCATTTTTCAAATACCAACCATCGCTAACCATCGGGTACAATTAAAACTAATTTCATTTTGATCCACCCGATGGAGGGTAAAATATGCCACCGGTGCGTTGCGAGCGACCTTGAACGTGTCACTGCGCAAACACCAGTTGTAAAGAATACGAAACGGAGCAAACAGAGCAACGGCATGCACCATCCCGACGGGGCGAATAAAATGTCGGATACCGGTGAAACAGCATCTGTACGCCAACCGTACTGTACCGCGTATCGATCGAACGGGAGCGAAACCAACCCCGGCCAAACGATGAAAGTGCATCGAGTGTTGGGTGCACCGGATGCGCTTGGCACTGGTTCGGTTCCATTGGTGGAGACTACAGAAGAATGTGCCAGCGTCAGAAGCCGACCAGCAATATTCAGCAAGGCACGGTAGATGTTATCCCGTTTTAAAGGAAACGCAAAAATTCGAAACGCAAAACTAAAAAGCTCTGCAAGCGTAAGAAGCCGAGATGTGTGGAGGATGTGAGCAGGGAGGATGAGGATAAAATAAATAGATGAAGTAGGGAAAAGAAACTCAAAAACCAAAAGCAAAAAATAAAAAATTAAATCAGCAAAAAGATAAACGAAGCTCGACCGTGGTCGGAGACATAAAACAAGATTAATGTGCTCCCTAGAAAGCGCGATACGATGCGATTTATGAAGTGCCAGAATGTGAGGTACGGTTGTGCTACAATGAAGACCAGGCCCGTGTGTTTGGCCGTTTCTTATAACGAGAGAGATGAAGGCATTTTAATGGGTGTTTGCCCGCGGAATAATAACAAAAAAAAAACATTCAAAGTGAACTTTAAGAAAGCCGGGATGCGGTTAATGGATGATTGGTGCTGAGCGGTGGTGATGGTGAGTTGGTTGCGGTGTGCTGTTAGGCAACGGCAGAAGGTCATTCATGTCCTTTTTTCTCGTTGCTGAACCCATTCACTCGATTCGCTTACCTCCGGACGGTGTTGTCGGGGTTACCACTTCGCTGCTGGTCGGCGTGAGCAGCACGTTCGAGTTGGAGAGATCGTCCAGGCCCCGCTCGGCTGCGCCCTTCTGTATCTGCATCGCTTTGCGGTGGTGGCGCGTGGTCAGCCCGCCCGTTTCGACGTCGCGCTCCAGTCGATGACCTGCGGATGCGGACAGAGAGTGGAAATTGAAGCAAAAAAAAAACTAGAGCGATTGACGGAAACGGAAAGCCCGGCGAGTGACCGAATCGATAATGAGACTGATCAATCGTGCCGAAACCGCTGCTGCCCGGCTGCGGTTATGACGTACTTCCTTTGCTGCCCGATATCGACACGACACGACATCCGGCCGGACTCAAAACGGTTTATGGGGAAATACTATCCCGAAAATGGATTCCAATCCAAGAAGGGCGAAGAGGTGGCCGGCTTTGAATGGTTGGCTCTAGTCCACAGCCTCCAGCGCACTGCGAGGCTATGACGGCATTCTTAATCGATAAAGACACCCACACACGCGCTTTCTAGAGTGGCCAAACTTTTCCCCGTGCATGGGTCGAACATATAGATTTCTTCCTTCGGGGTTTCCGTTTCGCTTTCCTTTCGGTGTGGCATACGAAGTTCTTTGAAATCGCACTTTGGGTATTTTTCTTATCGAGAGGCATTGTTTGGGTGAGTGAAATGAGGCGATCTATGACCGGATTTGGGTCGGGTGTCGTAGCTACAAACTCATCCATGAGAGCTTGGAAAGGTGTTTCAAGCACGAAATCCCTCCGGATGGACAGAAAAGGGCAATATAAAAGGTGCAAATCGGCCTGTGCTGAGACGATGAAAAAAGATGGAAACAGTTTTTTTTACCAAAAACCTAAATTCACCTTCGAAAACATTTTTGTTGTTGTGAAATTTATGAACGTTAATATTTGCTTCCTCAATTTACCCCTCAACATTATAATAGGGTCAATAATTCCCCAAAAAAATTTAACTACAATTTCGGAAGATCCATACACTTTTCTGGGGACTTAAAAAAACTGGTCATTATGGAGAAATTATTGTTTACCTTTTAAGATGTGGTCAAAACTTGAGAACCTGGAAGAGGATCGTCACTCAAAGGCTTGGTCTAAAGACTCTAAACAAGCAAAAGATGTCAACAACGAATGAACCTAAGCCTTATCCCGCAAGTGCTCGGAAAATCTACGTTCAATTGCTGTTTGTGGAATATGTATTCATGGTTAAGGATGAAGAATCATGCGTAGACAATGTATCCGTCAAATGGTCTCCAGGATTAGCCAATCTACAAAAGTATGCAACATGGATGAAACTAAACGCAGCTTGAGATTCAAAATACACTCTACAATAAGACTTCGAAATAAAATCCGGAATTGCCAGACTTTCTGCAACCTTATATACAAGCATTGGCTATAACTTCCCTGTTTGCAAAAAGGAAAAAAAAATACGTCACTATTCCGGTCTGTCTTTCCTAGATCTTACTCTTGCGCGACGAAGATCAAAAGAACAAACAAGTACGTGACCTTCACATGTAATCAATTTAGCGCGCACCCATTGCACAAAGAAACTGCTGACCGTGAAGGCATAAAACCGATGGCATTCCGAGCAAATGAATTATATATTACCAGCGCCCTTCGAC
Organism: Anopheles punctulatus; assembly: GCA_000956255.1. Taxonomy (NCBI): domain Eukaryota; kingdom Metazoa; phylum Arthropoda; class Insecta; order Diptera; family Culicidae; genus Anopheles; species Anopheles punctulatus. The sequence goes on along the minus strand of JXXA01004858.1, from coordinate 5,913 downwards.
TTCACTCGCTCTCTTTACGCGCTGGCTCACCAGTGCCAATCGCGTCACCCGGGCCATACCAGCGGGCCAAAAGTTAAATTATACACCGAGAACACAGGCCGGCATCCGTTTCCGACTTTCCGAGACCCTTTCGTCCCGTAGCGGCCAATCGAATGTGAAGTGTCACGTGCGTATCGGCTTGAATGGAAGATTTTCCGTTTTCCTTTCGGGATCCCGGCGTCAAGAATTATTGGCAGCCGAAAGTGAAGCTTGCGCCCTTCGCTGGGCTAATCAAATATTTATCCTGATGGGACCCACTTTCGGGACGGTCGTCTCGAGTCCCGAACCGTTCGTCACTGACGGTCGTCGTCGGTGTCAGCTAACCGGATATGGCATTTAGCTCGCACCGGGTGACGATTTCCCTCCAGTTAGCATAAACTTACCGGACCGGGAGCGTGTCAGCTGCCGCTGGACGTAGCTCTCGAGATCCTGCTCCTCCCGATTACTTATCACACAGTTCAGGATGATTAGAAAGATGCCGAGTCCGACGGCGAACAGGCCCGTGCATATCAGTTCGTTCCACCAGGAGCCTTTGCCTGCGGATGAGGAGGTGTGCGAAGCGCACGAGAAGCGGGATTAGCAACTACTAGTCAGTTACGTTCATCGGCAGCCACTTACCTAGCAGGTGCCACGATTGTTGCGGTTGATTGGATAGATTATCTGGAAAAAATCCAGCGCCTAGTAAAAAGATTCCGAAAACTACGAACACGACTCCTATGTGCAGCATGCCAATGCTGGTGACTACCTGCAAAAGGGAGAGCGAGAAGAATGTGAGAAGTTTCCCTCCCCCCAACCACCGTTCGACGTTAGCATGCGTGCGTGAGATGCGGTCGAATTCAATTTCCTGTCGCCTTGTCAGCTCAGTGTGGTGGATTTGTAGTGCCCAAAAATTGAATCCAATCGTCTGCCGCCCGCAGCGAGCACTTACTTTCGTATCTAAATTATTATTATCGGTGATGTGCACTTTCTGGGGGTGGAATTTTCGACGCGTCGAACCGTGCGGCGAGTGGGTGTCACCGCTCTCCGAGCTCTGTATGCTGTAGCGACGTTCCCGGGCCTTGCGCTGATTGTCGCGTCTCTTGCGCTGCCGCTTGATGGCGAGCGCCGAATGAATGCCCACCGAATGCATCTTGCAGCGTCGTTTATGCGCTTAGCGCTTCAAGGGGCCGAGCCGAAGGAACGATCCTGTCGCGGACGGGGGAGAGAAAGGTCAGAACACAAAGGTTAGCATGAGGTGAAGTGGTTGTGTGTGTGTGTGGGTGTGCTTGCCATCGGTGCACTCGTCGGTGAAGTGAACTCATCTCGCCGTAATGACCCGGCATGGTTTATGAACGTTTCGAGGAGAACGATGCCATCGCCATAAGGGGACTCATCCCGAAAGCAGATACGTCAAGCGTGCAACAGTAACCCGATAATGGTTTACGATAATGAATGTTATCGGCAATTGTGCAGCCTGTGTAATGCGGTCAAGCCGTGAAGAATGGTAGCCCATTTTACAGCCCAACCCGACCGCTCGTAGGAAGCTATCTTGAGCGCCCAGCCGTGGTGTTAAATATTTGACATTTTAGAGCATGGTATGTTCAGTATGGTAGCTTGGAGCTTGAAGCATCGAGCGCCACCATTTCTCATGATGTGATAGACGCATTTCGCTTGCTTCATCTTGTTGTTTTACGACCATACGTAGTGCTTCTTTTTTCTGTGCTATTTTCGAAATGGCATTTTGTGGCACGGAATGCGGAAATCAACTAAATCATCAACAAACCCATTACTACAGGGCATTAAACCTTTGCTCCGATTTTTTTTTGCAAGACCTTGGGATGAAATATTCTCCTTATTGTAGCCAAGAAAAATGTGAAAACTTTAGGTATTTTACCCTTGCTTTTGCACTTTGTCACCGACGTCAATGTTACGACAGCAATAAAGCCACCAATAATGTAGGTTAAACGCACACCCGCCATCGATAACAGGGCTCGATCAACGATGGATTGCGTACTAATCAACGGGCAAGATAAATCTAGGAAAAGCAATCGCAATTATCTTGATGTCCATCGGTCCGTTATCGATCGGTCCGATCGGTGGAGTAAAACGCATCGATCCAATTAGCAGCCGAATGAAGTTTAACGTCTGTCTCGTTTGCAAGCGGCAAAAGACACATTGATTGCCATGTTAATTCGATTTGCTAAAGCTCGCAGCAATTAGGAGCGCATCTATCAGGGGAGGATTTTTCCAATCGGCGGACAAACAAAAATGTAAATCGAAAAGAATTTCTCAATATAGAAAAAAAAATGCAAGTACATTCCAAATAACCTTAGGTGAGAAGTTGTTTTGAGTTGCAACCGAAATTGGGAACCAATTAAACAAAATCTCTGTGGGGCTCACTTCGTTTAACTAATTAAAAATAGTTACTACAGCACCCGCAACCAAGCCGTGTGACCTCCGACCGGCATAGAAATGAAAATCAATAAAACATCCGCACGGCAGCAGCGAGACTCGTTCACAAATAACCACCGGCTAAAAGCTAAATGCTAGCGACTACCCGGTTTCAGCCGCGAGTACAACTCGAGGAATTGAATTATGTTGCCAGCGGTTGCGAATATATCACAAATACTGCGAGCCGAAGCCTACGGGACGCCCGGCATGAAACGAATGGGATCGAGATTGATTCAATCAAAAACGGTGCGCCCCATTTTCGGTACGGTCTCGGCAGATCCGCACAAACTTTGTTTGAAATCCAATTTGGTGACGTAGACTTCGCCCTGTGGCTGCAATGTTCGGCTTGATTACTCCATGAAAGGGATGCGATACGACGAAAAAAAAGTAAAATAAAATGAAGCAATCAAACAAACGCACCGGCGCCTGCCGATATAATGATGGCAAAATATATCGTCCAACCGGTTCGGTCTTGACATTTGGTAAATATTCCAAAACAAACCGTTTACTGGGCCGGTTTTTATCGGTCAGCCGGCCGGGTGCTCGGAATGCTCAAGGATACATGCAGTGAGTCATGGTCGCCGGCACCATCAACCCTCATAAACACGGGGCCGGGGGTTTCCTCAAATATTCACGTCCACACGTCGATTACACGCGCCTCGTAGTCCCGATGCTTCGGTCGGTTTGGCGTGGGAGGTTATTACTGCGGGGGTAGCGTCAGTAGCAGCGCTCACCGTGTTCCAAGCCTGGCCTGAAAGAGATCTTTTTTTTCTTGTTGGTTGTTTGACACGTGAACTGATTCGCGCATGCCTGCTGGAAGTTGCGATGCGGCTGTTTTGACTATAAATTGCACACCACCATCGCAAGTTAGCAGGAGCTCATGTGATTGCTGTGGTGAAGAAAGCAGGTATTTCATTTCCGAGGAATTATTTGTGATTTGGAAATGATTTTTCAACAGCTTGTTTTAAAGCTGAAATAATGCTGCTCGAAAAAAGCATAGTAAACAGATATATTACTATCACACACATGCAATACATTGTTTTAATAAACAGCGGACGAACGGATTCATCGCACCGTAATGTAGATGAAATGAATTCTAGCTCATATTTAAAGCCTTCCATCCATAAAATAATTTAAAGTTATTCTAGCATGATCAGATGAACAAACTGTAGTTTAGATGATTCTGGATTTTAATTTTTTCAAAGATATTTTACTGCCACAAATATTAAATTCGATAGCGTTTATCGTTTTAAAGCCATTCAAAGCTCAAAGCTACGAGGCATTTTTTTTAGGATTCTGTTTCTTCTATCATCAATTCTGAACGGAAACTATGTAAACAATGAAGCATTTCATTAGCTGCTCTAGCATTATTGAAAAATCAATTAATCTTTCGATCCGGCGCTAGCTTTTATCGAATGACAACGCAACAACGGACCAAACATCGCAAACTTCGTATAATGATGCTCGCTCCCGCAAGCTATCGCCATCGGCTTCCCAACTTCACTGCCAGCAGTAGTTTAATCATCCAAGCATGGCCGACCACGGTGCGGCGGTCAAAAACCACAGAGGTCATAATTCCTGACAGCTCGACAACCATACCACTCCAACCGACCAAACCGACCTCGCTTGCAAAGTATTTGCCGCTTGGGGGAAAACGGTCGGATCAGGACGTGGCTGTCAGTGGCATGTTTTGGATGAATGGCCACCGATTGTCGTTTGTCAGTCGCCGTCGGTTTGGGGTAGCGGTGGTGGGTTGGTGGATCTATCAGGCTACCTTATTTACATTACTGGCTTGCCTGTGGCTTCTGTCCCGGCCCGGTGGCTCGCTAGGCTGGCAGGAGTATTATATCTTCTTTTTTCCCGTAACTGCTTGTTTGCTCACCCACAGTCGCTTGCTCGCACACAGCCAACGCACCGTACCATGCGCCTCACAGTTTGTATTGATTTTACAATCAATTTGGCACTTTCGATAAACTCGGCCTTCCCCTGTTCGCCGTGTTTCCGTTTCAGTTTAATGTCGCTAAATAAGTTGACACGCGTCGAACGAGCCACTGCGAGCGAATCACAAGGAGCGAACAGCGAGATTAAAAGAAAACGCCGAAAATCGAACACACTCCATGGCATGCGTATCCATTTCAGTTCACCCGGGAAGAGCCATGGGTAAATTCACTTTCCACACATGCCACGTGTGTAGAAAGTAAGGGTGGGATTTCCATTTGCTTAGTTTTCCTTAGCATTCGCCTTGAAGATTGCGTCCTTTGCGTTCTTTGCAAAAGCTCCACACTCGAGAACGTCGAAAAAAGTCGATTTTCAACACTGCTGATGGTGATTATTGCTGTCCCTGGTGCTGGTGACGTACCCGAGAACGCTTTTGGGTACTGCCGGCATGCTGATAACAGTAAATTGGTCCGGATTCAAGGATTTGCTAACCGAGAGGCTGCCGTGTGTGCGATTCCTCAGAAAAGATGCCGCTCGGCACTGCGTGCCTAGGGAAAACTCTTTTCCGAGAAGATGCTGAAAAATGGTTTGGCATTTAGAAACGAACTTTTCCAGCAACAGAAACGAAAACCGCTGGGAAGAATCCAACTAGAAGAACCAGTAACGCTGTCTTGACCTTGGGCATGTGAACACAATGGCGCCCGGTAAAACATTCTTTGCTTGTGGCTGGAATTTTCACATCACGGTTCTGTCACCTTTCTGGCGACGGGTCCGTACCGATGCCACACAAACCCGAGAAGCGGAAAGGATAATATTTGCTCTGAAATCGAATCGATCATACGGCAGCGCCGGAAGAAACTCGCTCACAAAGCACCGGAAAGACGTGTGATTTGCACATTAATAGTAAATTTAACGTAACGTAACGCACAAATTTGGTTTTGAACGCTTTCAAAAGAAACCACTTCTAGCGCTGCGAATGGTGCAAAATGGTATTATTACGTATGGAAAGAAAAAAATATGAGCAACACACCGGGAAGCACGCAAACACAAACAGACAATCAGCACAATAAATTCACTCTGTCAAACCTGATGACAATTTATGGGTTTTATACTGCACGAAATACGAACGCGAAAGGGGGACGGGAAATTGCCTCAGTCACGGTATTTACAATTCAACGCCACGAAATCACGTCCGGTTCGCATATGTGCATCTGCGTATCGATTGCTAATGTGACTGAATGGTCATTTATCAGGACCCCGGTCCGATCCGGTTCCGGTGGTGGCCCGACCGTGTTTGGGACAATTGTTTTATCCTGTTGGGCATTTGCGTGTGTGTTTGGGTATGTTTTATCCCTTCCCAAAGGCATCGGATGGGATTAGATGTACCCAGGAAACCCGGGAAAGAGCTTTGGAACACGCACGCAATAAATAAGGTAATTGGGTGGTACGGGATTGTCGTTGCACTAATCCTGACCCTGTTAGTGCGTGAGATAAGGCTTTTATTAC
>JXXA01004856.1:0-38621 GCA_000956255.1 Anopheles punctulatus | reverse complement strand
AAATTTTAATAACATCATAAATTGTACAGATATAGGTTATCAAATTAAGACTGACAGGCTGTAATTGTAGATGATATCTGGTGTGTCAAATTATATTTTAATACGTGTTTTATCATCATGTAGCTCATAAAAGGGCAGTCGAGAAATCTAAAAAATCTAAAATCTGACATTTTTGAATATCCGTTTTCAAAATGTCAAGTTTGGTCTAACGTTTGGGTAACATAAATCTAGACCGTTCAAGACAGAATTATTGAGAGATAATATGCATCATACATTCAGATGCATATACTTATTCATAGGACACTTTTATCCCGACAGTTGTGCTACAGTTTCCCATTGTGCCGTAGGGTTACACAGGCAGCTCCCAGTATCCGATGATGTCAGCGTCTAATGGTCTAGTGTCTCGTTTTTTGCCTAATAACGAACGACGAACGGCAAACAAACACGGGTTCGTTTGCTTTTTAGTTGGCTCTCTCCCTTCTTGCCGGCTGTCCCGAATAGTGCTGTCAAAATGAACAACTAAATGTCATTCTCTTGTGTGCTCTCCCCTCTCTGTCTTTGTCTTTCTCTCTCTCTCTCTCTCTCTCTCTTGGCCTTGTTATGGCGAATGACGATCGGACCATCTAACTACCTGACAGGTGATAAAGCAAGAACAAGCAGCAAATTTCATTTCCTCGATTGCTCCCGTTGCTCTCGCGAGTTGGTGTACGTGTCGCACCTAATGCCTGATAGCAGATTAGTCGCAGTGTTCAGTCGCGGGCAGCAGCCGATTACACGGCGTGCGAAATGGGCGAAATTAACGACCTCATCAAGCGGTCCCTGCGCTGCATCTCATCCACCGAGCAAGTCAATAAAACCCACGCTCGAACACAGACACACCTATACACACCCGCTGACCCATCTCCGTACGAACAGCAGCGGTAGAAGCAGTAGTTAGTTTTCGTTGGCACAACATTTTCGACGGATTATTAACTTAATAATGAATGCAAACTGTCTAAATATAGTGCACGCCGCCGTCCCGCATCACCATTCGCGTCCGGTCTTCTCGTCGTTACGTGTTAGGACCACCGTTCTCCTACAAAATTCCTCTCCCGCAGAATGGGGGAAGAGAACTGAGGCGAAGAACTTTAATAAAAATGATTTTCATAAACATTTCATACCCGCGCAGCTACTCTTGCTATATACAATCCAAGCAAGCCGCCCATCCGTCTGACACGCAGCCGAGAATGTTAACCCACAAAAAAAAAAAAAAACCGTGAGGTCCGGTCGCGGTCCGGTCCACGGTGGACAAGAGTCAATATTCGTTTTTAACGAAGCAAGCGAGGGCAACACAACCGCCAGCCTGGGGAGAGGTATCGGTGAAACGCTGAAACCACTCGTGCCTTCGCTGGTCTGGTACACCCTTTCATGCCCATATCGTCCACTTTTACTGTTAATTAGTTTTCTCTCGTCGGCGTATTGCAACGCCGGTTGTTCTCCGTTGCCTCGCACACGCTCTCTGACAGGTTGTAAAATCGGCTGTAAAGTTTTTGATAGCCCGCTCGACATGGTCGTCGCGGTCGCACCATCGTCGTCGTCGTCGACGTTGTCGTTATTATTGTGTCGTCCTGCACGCGAAAATTTTCAAATGCAACCACGATGAAACCGCGAAAGATGGCCTAAATGAAATGAAAAGTAAAATACGACACACAAAAAAAACAAAAACGTAGTGCGGTGGACCCTGCTAATGGAGAACTTCTGTCGGAGTGTTAGGGCCAAACGTTACGTATTTTGTTTTTGTTTTTTTTTAATTTCTTGTAGTCATTGGTTGTCGTCGGCCTCCGTCCCTGTGCGGTCAATGGGCGAATTAAATGGGTTTCCAACAACGTGCGGTCTGCAATCGAAAGGATACGGCCGGGGTGTGGACCGTACGGACGAGGGGTCGAGCAAAATGACCTACTTGAAGGTTTATTGGAATGGAGCACCGCGAGGGTGGTGTGAGCATTCCACTCGATAAAGAGTTTAATCGCTGGTAATGAACAGCTTTTAAGTTGGAACTGAACGACGAGCGATGTATTTAAAATTACTCTCATTGTAGCTCCGGAAAATCAGCAGACAACGAGGACAAGAAATCGACTCAACCGGAAGTTTTAAGGACGTCCCAAAAGCATTATGTTGATGCTTTTGTTGGAATGGCTTAAAGAGACTTTGGCGAATGCTTAATATGACATCTGTTTTATGTGAAGTTCACAAACGATACTAATTTTTGATTTGATCCTAACGACAGACTCGTTATAGTTCTAGAAATAGGATTAAATTCTTACTGAAATTTCTGAAACATTCCTTTAAACATACAATCTGTAACTCAGAGATACTCAATAGAACATAAAATAACCAGCATTCGCATTAAATGTTACATAAATAATTATTCGATTCGAATCCTTCGAACGTTCCTCGCGCACGTACACTCCACCATTTCCAGACGAAATCATCTCACGGTTGATCGACTGCTCTTCCAAGCGGTCGATGCCTTCAATCATCCAATTTCAAGAGATTACACCAATAAACCGGCGACGGTCTTACCTCACCGACGAACACCATCGAAGTGGTTAGATAACAAACCCCAGGACCAGTCTGCACTTGATGTATCCGTCCGTTGGTCCTGCACAGACACTGGGTCATTGGCGCTACACCAGCATAATTTCATCTCAATCTCTTCTTCCAACGTCCAAAAACATGCAGCAACGCCTGTGTGTGTGTGTGTGCGACACAAATGCCGATGCCAAAAATTAGCCTAAAATCTCTCCTCGCCGCCAGTGTGCAATTGCCCCCGACCGACCGGTACGGATCACGTTGCACGTTGTGTGCTGGTTGTTGTGAAACTTGCGCGTACCCAATTGGCCAGTGGCCAGATTGGGTGCTCCACCGCCACGCAGCTCGAGCACGCAGCATCATCTCTCGCAGTGCCAGACATCGAGTAACCGGAGCCAATTTGGGCAAATTTGCCGCTACTGCTGGTGCTGCTGCGGGTGCTGCTCCGGTATTACTTCAGCTGTCGGCTGAAGCTGACAGCCAGTGTGTTAAGGCTACCGTTTGGAGTCCGTTCGCTTGGTCAATGTTGAGTTTGACGGGAGGTTAGAAAGAGGATGGAGAGGAAAGGTGGCTGGTAATTTCGTATCATACGCTCGATAGGGGCCACCCTCTTCTCCGTCCAGCTTCGGGGTGAGATGAGGCGCGCTAAACTACCGACCAGCCAGCCGGTAATTAGATTATGAAATCTCCACCTCACACGCACTTGGCACGAGTTTTCATTACAACCCACCGGTGTATCGTCGTACCATTATCAACGATCAGGAGCTCACCTCAAACCCCAACCCGGTCAAGGCAATCGAAGCTGCCGCTCTGCCGATCTTTACCGCGCACACGTCTGTCTGTCCGAAGGATCCGAAAACTGATTTTAAAGTAATTTGATTGTGGATTAGGAGCAACAAAAAAAATCGAATCCCACAGCGTTCGCTCAAGGCAACCGATGTAACGCCGGTCGAGTTTGGCGCTCGAATGGGAATGAAATTTATTTGATTACTCGATAGACGTACTCTGGAACTAACTCTCTTTCCCTCTCCCACACACACGCTCACACACACTCATTCACACGTGCGCAGTCTGCTTGCGGTTTTGCGGCTTTTCCGCGCACCGGAGGCGACCCGTGATCGGGTTTTTGTGATTAGGAAAATTGGCCGAAATTCGCATTTTCCTAATGACGTCAGCAGCGTAACCGCATGCGATAAGGACCTCCGTTGGGTTTGGGCTTATTGATTTAATAGGTAATCGGGTTTAATTTAATGGCTCGGAAAGGTAACGCCGACGCTTTATGATAACGCGCGCTCGATTGGCATATTGAAACATAATTCGTGATGGGCAATTTAGGGATGGTGCGGGATGGGCGGCAGGGATGTGCGGTCGTGTTATGTGGGGTGTCGTAATAAACTTGCCAGCTTGGGAATCGTGTTCCCACACAGTGTATATGTGTGGAGCTATGGCGTGGTAAGCGTTATTTTATAAAACACGAGTGGTTTGGATTGAGTGTTTGCTAGCGAAAAATGAAATATAATCATTTTGATAAATTTTATTGCTCATTTCAATTTCTTAAAAAGACGGTAGATCTTAAAATCATGCCCTGTCTGTTGTGTTATGCGCGTGTGTTTTGATCGAGTGGCGGAAAATGCGGATCGGACCATATGTTCGCCCAAACACAAACATGCACAAGCCATCGAGAAAAAAAATGGAACTCTCTCCTTCTCGCCCGGAAGATCAACACAAACCGTCGTCGTCTACCAGCTGCTTCGAGATTCGAACCCGCTCGCATCCACTTCATTGATTCCCTAATCAAATTAAGCATCCTTTGGTCTGTTTTCCCTTTTTTGCCTGCGCCCGGTTAGACACTCGCACCACGGTGGCGAGTATTTTCTTTCACTCGAGATGTTTTTGCACAGCGTTTTATTGCAAAGCCATCCTAAACGATACTCGAACCCACTCGGGTCAACAACAGTAGGGACGGGACGGGACGGGACGGGACATGACAATAATGATGAAGTAGCAGCTGCTGGGGAGTTGGGTACCGTGCGGGGCGCCAAATAATCCCAGCGTACTTGCAAGCAGCTCCCATCGGAGTTTGGGGGTGGGTGCTGCAGGAAATCAGATATCGACTTCCCAGCCCCAAACAACAACATCTGGAATTGGCAAAACAAAAACAACTCTCATACACACACACAGAGGATTTTCTATCGAAAAACAGAACCTTTGCCCGAGTGTATTGGTGCAGAGTTGGGGGGGGGATGTTATCGCGTCACAGACAATCTGCAAGTGTGGCCCGATCGAAAAATGTATCTTGTACTTGACGGTGAAGCGGAATGGATTCGGTCGGAAAGCAGTGTAGACGTGAGCGAACTGCAGGATTCACAGCAGAATCAAAAGTAAACAAGCTCCTCCCATACCGCTCCATCGTTTTCGGGTACACTCCGTCCTTTCTCGTCCGCCCCGTGGGAGCCGACCGCGTGACCACACCGCCCAAAGGAAGCGAAAGAATTTCCGAAACGAGATAATTTATGTATGGTGCAGCGGTTTCAAACCTTTGTCTTGTCATCTTTCCACCGTTGAGCGATCGAAAGGTTAGCCTGAACTGCGCTGTCGATAGCCGTTCAGCGCTCAATAATGCACCTCAAGAGAATCGACGGGGTGTGTTCGGACTCCGTGACCAGTCAGCTCTAGATAATTCCGGTCCGGTCCCATCCATCTCGCCGGATTGTACCGCACGAGTGTATCAAGTTTGGACGTCGCCGAGCGCGCGCACAGGAAAGTGCATTTTCTCACAGATTTGCAATCGAACCTTCGCATCGTCGGCTCTTCCCCTGTCCCGTCGGCAGCAGTCGAGGTTTGTGCTCGAGAAAATTGTGGGAAATTTTACACCAATACGAGAGGCAGTACGGAACCAGTTCAGCTGCAACTGCACATCTTCCCTCCCACAGTGAACCGGAGGGTGGTGGGCGGAGGGCCAATGTTATTCGGAAATTGGAATCCTCTCCCGTGGGTCCTTGGAATATTATTACTACGTGCCGAACGGACGGTTTGCGGAAGGCGCAATCTGGGCATCCGTGCAACGGACGTTTGCTTCCCGCAACAAGACGACGGATTTGCTGTTTAGAGTCGGAGGCGGATGTTGATGCTAAGAGTAATCTAGTTAGCACTTAAGTAATGAATGCACGGCTTTGCCCCCGGGGTTGACGAACCCATTTAGAGGCAATAAATTAGTGTGCTTATTTATTTACTTTAGCAGTGGCAGTAAATTGACTGTTATCGGATTTCCGATTGCTTCATAGGATTGGGATTTATGTTTGTTTTAATTGTAGAAACCCTCAGGAAAGCTAAGCTTGTTTTGAACGTTCACTACAGGTACTGTGGTTTTTTTTCCGGGAAAAAACGATTTTTTTTATTAATTTTCCTAATTCAAAATGGAAATAAATTCATTTAAAGAAGAAATTTGTTGTGTATAACGATAAATTGGCTTTTATTATTTATCGTTTGATATTCTTTATGCAAAGTAAATTTCCAATTCTCACCATTCTATCGGAACTCTTGGTGGCTAAGATTCACTTTGAATTAGCATGTTATTTAAAGTTAAATTATTATTATTATTATAACATATTATTTGAATTTAGACATTGTATTAGAACAAAATATTATAGTTTGACTAGTTTAAAATTCAGACCAAATTTTATTCGTGCTAAAATCAGTGCATCTTCGCACACATTCGCTTACAAAGCTGTGGTCATCCATTTCAATTCCGATGACCTCGTTGGCATCAAACCCGTTGGCATCAGCCCCTCTCGGTCATTTTGTTGTTCAACACATCGTTACACGGTCTTTCACACACTCCCCGATGCACTCGGGCTTTGGATGGACCCACCATGGGCACTGCTCCATTCTGTTGTCTTTTTTTTTGTTTTGATCGAGTGTTTCAACATCATCATCCTCGTCGTCGTCGTCGTCGTCGTCGCCGTCATGATGATCGTTCAGTGCGCAGTGTTCTGGTGGCTTTTCTTCTCCTCTTAGCAATCCCACCGTGCGTGGCAACGAATGCACACACCACCTTTTGATTGGCATCAAAGTGATCGTGTCGATGAAAGCGGTGCGGTGGGAACGGCAAGGGAAGAGCCCCTGCTTTGTTGCACTTCACTCGGTCCACACACCTTGACGCGTCGTTGATGAGTTGTTCCGTGAACACCTTGCGTTTTTTTTCTTCCTTTCGCCGGCTTTTCTTGCCCCTCGGCGGCTTCGGGACCGTCGAGGGTTTGCCTGCAGTTTTCCGATAATATGTATGATTAGCGGGGCGAGAGCGAGGCAATTTGCATAATTAGAAGCGAAGTACAATATTGACGCATTTACGATAATTGCATAATCCTGCCCGGTTCTCTCGTCACTTCTTCGGTGACGGTGAAGAAAAAAAAACGCCTGAATGGAGATGGATCAGTTTTATTTGTTGCCAGTCGGAGTATTTAATTTCATTTTGTTTTCTCAACGATTCTAAACGTGTTGATAGTATTTGTAAAAGACACCATTAGAGAGCAATGTTTGTTCGTCTGACAAAAAAATGTATCCGAAATAATTGAAATAATTAATCGTTTGTTGTTAATTTCCGACATTATTTCACCATTACGACCGCACCTGCAATGTTTCATACATTTTTCATGAAACATCGCTCAAACTCACATCACCATCAACGCGTCCGTCGTCGCCAGAAATCAGCGTAACATTGTTCAAACAACATAAAATTAAATCGACCTCCCCTCGCGCCCTCTTCCAAATTCCCCTGTGACCGGCAGTTCTTGTCGACTTTGTTGCAACATTTGAGACACTAATGAACGAAAGCCAACCAAATCCACCCTCGTGTAAATATTAATTAGGAACGTAAGAAGAGCGTCGACGATGACGTGGCGGACCGTCCAGAGGCGCAATCAGAGAGCATCGGTTTCGACCAAGGAACCTCACTACTGATTAGTTTTCCTTCACACAAGATCCTCATCGGGTCGCATCGCCCCCTCCCCAAAAATCAGTATCCCTCACCCGTCTGCCAGTGCGACGTGTATTATGTGCTAATTAGCTGTCGTTCTTGTGATTTTCTTACCCTCCGGTTTGAACGAAACCTCCCGCTCTGCTCGTGGGGTGGGCTTTTCTTTTTCGGTTGCGTGTCGATTGGATCCCCATTACGGGCCGCCGGATTCGCCGTTCGGCGGAGGAAAATCGAGAAAACCCGTCGATCCAAACTGACACTCAGCAGAAAGGTCCCGACGACACTGTGGCCGACTGATAAATGATACAAGTTGCGATGGGGCCGATTTCTCCCCTCCGTGCTGATAAACCAACCAACGATGGAGGAAAGTATCAAAGCATCAAAGCGTAAGTGGGTGCTGTTTCTCATCTATCGAAAGGCTGTGCATGCGCTTCTGGGGGGTAGCGAGAAAGAGATTTGAAAATTAATTAACAAACCCTTCGGAAAGTCCCACCAGCGCCCGCTGCATTCGGAACATATCTCGGTTGCTAGATTTCGAAAATGGAAAGATCATTAATCTTTTGCGTTCCGGGCAGCAACAGTGCCCTCTATTGGTCCAGTTGTTCGTTTCCGGCCGCTAGTTGAGTTTGAGGAAATTGAACTACTTATAGGGTGTTAGGGGGATTTTGGGGATACACAAGAGTCTATTTATATATTTTTTCTTTCACCACTACTAATTTATTTTCTTCTGTAATAATTTTTAACGCATCACATGAAGTGTGTATTTCAGGATTTGTATGTTTTTTTACATTTTTTTTCTAACGGATATTTTACAGTAACATACGATTTTTACACACAATAGCAGCAAGCATGCTTTCTATGTCTCCCAAATTATTACATCAAAACCTTGTTAGTTTATAAAAATATTTTTGGAATTAATAAAAATGCTATTTATTTCTTATACTGATTGGTTAACCCGTGGTTGGTATCTTCAAGGGCAGCAAAAATGTGCCCTTCCACGCTATCATTTATTATCAGCACACATGTGTTGCTCCTTGCTGCACGCTTAACGACATCCGGGCGGCTTAATATAGCTACACCACCTCTTTCATGATTAAACGCGCCTTAACGCGCACGCCACAATAGTCAACCGTCGCTTCCGTGCCATTTTCCACGGGTTGGTGAGTTTTATCGTTCTCAGCATCCGAGCTGCAAAGCGATGGTGTGCGGGGGGGTGGAGCAAGGTGTAGTTTCTTCCTTATTTTGTGTTCCACCTCAGCACACCGATATGATATTTTCGTGCAACCTCTCGGTTAAAATTTTCACCGAGCAACGGCGACGGACGACGCAAACGCGAACCCCAAGCGCGTCTGTTGTCATCGTCGCAACTCATTTTCGCTTTTAATTATAATTAATGGTATATGCTTCGCTATCGTACAGGACCGCGAGGAGGAGGGTGCGAGAGGTTTTGCGGGGGAAGACGCTTTTCGAGCTCAAAATTAACAAGATCTCCAACAGACGCGCGCGTAGAACCGGTGGCGATGTTTATCATACCGCGAAATCCCGGTGCCATAAAGGCCGTCGGTGCGATTTAAGTAGATCAACCGATGCATACGAGGGTGTTTGTGTGTGTGTGTTTGTGTGCATGTATTCTTGTGAGGAGAAAAAGAAGAGACCCTTAAATGTGTTTTCACGCTTTTTTTTCTATTTCTAAACGAACGGGGAGCTCTTTGTATGCGTTTGGTTGTAAGTCATAAAAATAATAGCACAAGTAAAGAAAGATGAAAAGAGCGAGAGAGAGAGGATGTGAAGACGAGTGTTTTTATTTTTGGAAAATGCGTCTACTAGCGTCTGAAGCAGTAGTGTAAGTGCTCAGTTATCAATCGCAGTACTACTTAAGCTCATAGCGGAGCAGATGAAACGATGCATACTTCAAGCAAAAATCTAGAGTTTCCCGAGCTCGGAACGAGGTTTCAGTACCGAATAAATAAAAAAAACTGCACCACACGATCCTTACCTGATCGTCGTTAAGCTAATTATCACCGACATTAATTGCAGGTTGAAAATAGGCCCTTTCGAGATACGCGTGCTCCTAAAGGAGTAATAAACCAGGCTGCCATCCCTGATGTGTGGTTTTATTTTAAAAATACTTTCTCTCGCTCCCTCGTTTGCGCTCCACCCAGGGGAGTCGTTTGTCTTTGAGGTGGTGAAATGACCTTTAATTGAAAAATTTAAAATTGCACTTGCATTAACCTGTGCCACGTGTGCTTCTCGTACGCCCTCGGTTTTGCGGTGGAGGTTTTTAAAAAGGCTTCCCCCAGCATCCTTTATAATCCACCCAGCGTTTAGTCATGTAAATAAACAAATTCTCAAAGGATTAAATTAAAATTGGATGATGCTAAGCGCACCGTCACATTGTAATTGGAGGTGCAGAAATTAAAAAAAAAACACCCACACATCCCCAAGGGCTTATTTTCTCATGCCCTACTTCGTCCGGGTTGCGCCACACCGAAGCCGGCAGAAGCAAGGGACAAGTTTTTGCGCTTTGTTCTCTACCGAACAGAGCGTACAAAATGCAGGTGCAGCAGAAGCAACAGCCACCAGCAGCACCCCTGAAGCGCACCGGCAAGATCGTAGGTGGCGATGTGTCAACCACCAGGTCGCCTGTCGTCGTCGCTTCTCTCTAATAACCAGCATGTACTTGTGCTGCAGTTTTTCCTGGTTGGTGCTGGTGGTGGCAATCTTTGTTCTTGTGTGTCTCGCCACACAATAAGTGCAAGAGGAAAAAAAAATCGAACTCCACTCCCCGTGTGTGGGGCCTTACTGCTGGCTGGCTGGATTGCGAAAAACTTTTCAAGCGCACACATGGTGTAAGCTTTACGAGACGACATGGTTGTGGGCTTTGTTTCGCCCTGTAGCGCCGGATTTTCGGGAGAAGAACACCTGCGTGTTGCTCCGGCAGGACAGCAGGAGATGAGAGTCGTCTGATGCCATTTGCTCTGCTTTGCATGTTTTCTTGCCCTTTCCGTCCCATTCATCTTTGTTCCGATCCCCTGCCGACTCTCTCGCTCTCCCCCATTGATATATCAGACGCTAATACAACTCCGGTCTTTACTTTCACACCCTGCTTTATTTGGTTGGTGCGTCGTGGTTTGATTGTACCGGGGGAATCCCGCACGGTTTATGCTTTATCCAGCCACACCCGCATGCTGGATCCACATCGTGTAACCTCGGCGTAGCCACTTTGCTTTTGCTCGTGCGGCCATGTTCCTGCTGCGTTTGCAAGCTGCACTTTACGGTCGGCGCAGGTGGAACCAGATGGTAGATTGCTGGTCTGTGCAGATGTCGTGAGCCTGAAGAAGCTCGTTGAATGCGGTGAAGCATTCTCGTACGGGGGGCTGTAAAGTATGTAAATTGTTTCAAGCCTACCAACAGTTGTGCGCATCGGCGTGAGTTCCATAGAGCGCTTACGTTGTTACAAATCGATAATGGGGGTAGAAATATTCGCTCGAACGTCTAGACAAATTTGCGCCCCAAAAGGGGACGCTTCTACTGACCGCATATACGCTGTAGACAAGATGTCGCGCTGTACTACAAGTTCATGCTTGGGGCAGCCATTTCTCAGCAGGGAAGCCGATTCCGCAACAGTAATTCCTTCAAGTTTTCGTGCTGGTTAAAATAGGAAACATTAGGAAAGTGTCGTTCTATCCGCATCGTTATTTGCCACGCTCCAAAAATTGTTTCAAAATGTGCAGAACTCCGCTACAATTCTGCCCAGCGATACTCGAACACACTCGTGCAACACTTGCAACATCGGCCTTTACACCGCGGCTACACAGCGTGCATCGGAAAGTAATGTTTCTGCCCCATTCATCCAGCAACTCCGCGCCAGTCGTCCACCGTTACGATTGGTGGCGAGATGTTTTGCGATTGCTCGGCAAACAAAGCGACCACTCTGTCACGGGTGTGTTGCTACAGTGCAATGCGCGGGGCTAAGTGCGAGGTTATGTTTACGCGTGCACATACACGATTTTGTTCTTCGCCGGCGCGGACGCGCCCGAGAAGATGCTGCGTACAGGAGTTTCATACGAGCGTAATCCCTCGGGAAAGTAAGGAAAAAACATCGAATTCGAGAACTAACATCCGCCTCGTCAAGCCGCGGACACGCCAAACAGCTGTTAGAGTTAAGCCGGATTTAATAAAGCAGCTTTGGTGTATGGAAATGAAGCGTTCGCCAACGGTGGAGCAGGAAGAAAGCGTAACAAACGTGATGGCCGATCTCGATGATATTCTGCTAGCTTCGACTTCGATTTTGCCTGCTTCGAAATGAGGCACTGAAATTTGTTTTTTTATTGTTTAAACACAATTTTTTATGTTTTCCATGTGTGTTTTTGAAATCTTTTTAATATTCTTCTTTATGAACTTTTTTTGTTTTTTATCCTGTGTGTTTCCGTATCCGGTGTGATTCAATGCTTCGATTTTTTTATTATTTCTATTTTGAATTGAATTGATTTTAAGTTTGTTTTTTTTTTCCTTTTCTGCTATTTTTAAGTCTGTATTTGTTTATTTTCCTGTTATAACATAACCTTTGCAGTTCACTGCATTCCTATATTTTTCCCAGTATCCTGCGTTTCGTATGAAGTTCGGTTCAACTGTAAGCAACAACTTGTTTTATTTCTTTTTGCCAATCCCGGAATAATCACTTTTTGTTCCTGGCGTAACTTTAATTACGCTTAACAAGCTTTCCTTTTTTCCTATAAATGAAAACAGCAGCACAAAAACCACATCTGCAGCTTATCAGATGACGGTTCCGCTTACCGCGCGCGGGATATGAACCGAGCAAACATTGTGAAACATCTGCTCGCCACCGTTTTACCCTCACTGTTGTGTTGATCCTTTCGGAAACAAAACAAAACTTTCAACAACAACAATAACAAATTTAACCACGCACCGTGCAACATTGTACTGCCGGGGAGCCGGCTGGGTTGTTGGATGCTGTGTTGCAAATTTTTCATTTTCCATTCTTTCACCAGTTGACCGTTTCCAGGGATGACTCTTTTATCTCTGTGTGAGTGTGGGGTTGCTTTTTTTTTTGTTTGTTATTTGCTCACCAGCCACGGCTTATCCGCGTGCAGTTGACGATGGTTCATCCGCTCTGCGAGTGCAAATAAGTGGCTTTCGGTAGGGAGGGTGATCCTCCTCCACCCACACAACAAGCAAGCAAGACACTACAAAATCCTGTTCGAGCGACATTGTTGGTCGGTTTCTCGTCGTGGTCCGTGTTTTATGATTTTATCGCTCGTCCAGCGTGTGCGTGTCCATTGAGGCCCGGGAAAATCTCTCCTTGCCAGCAGACCGCATTGTTCTGCGTTGGTTGTTTGCCTTCTTTTTGTTTTTAATTTCGTTTCGCTTCACTCTTTTATTTCATCTCAATTTCTTGCATAACCTCACCCTGTGCCTCATTTATCACTTTTGTTTGTTCGCGTTTTCAACAAAATGCTCCCTGAATGGAGCGTAGGATGCTGCACGTCTCTCGCTCTCA
The DNA here is from genome assembly GCA_000956255.1 of Anopheles punctulatus. Classification (NCBI taxonomy): domain Eukaryota; kingdom Metazoa; phylum Arthropoda; class Insecta; order Diptera; family Culicidae; genus Anopheles; species Anopheles punctulatus. The sequence continues at coordinate 25,554 of JXXA01004856.1, read as the reverse complement.
CGTTCTACTGAGCGTTTTTTTTGTTCGCCTTTTTTCTTAAACATACACACCATTTAACCCACCGTCTTGTACGCTGCTGCGAGATCACCTTTCGGTAGGCTTCGGTTTCGGTTTTCTCTTTGTCACGTTTTATCGTCCCAGTGCCTTCGGGCCGATGCTGGAGTCCAGGGTCGGGTTTTCGCACACACCACCAAGCCCCCGCGTTCTTTAGCTCTTTTTCCATCACCACCTGAAAGACAGGGCTGGTGATCACATCACGGTGGGGGGTGGTGTATGTTTTGTCTCGCGGCAAAGCCCGTTTTTATTCTGTTTTGTCTTCGGCGTACGCTTGGACGCGTTTACGCAGCTTCGCCGTGCCGTTGTCGTGTGTTGTGATTCACATTTTCATCACCTCTTCACCTCTTACACACTCTCACACACACACGAGGTGCGTCTGCTGCGTGTAACCGGTGCGCTGATTTTACCCGCCTCCCGGTGTATGTAACTAGTATAATTAATTACTAATTAACACCTTATTTCCATTAAGCTACATAAATTTTGCACCTGGTTTGCAAAGCGACACCGACACCGCTGCGTGTACATCGTTCGTTTCACGTCTCCCCGGTTCTTCTCCAGCTTTCCATTCCCCTTGCCTCTCCCCACATACGTTATGCTCCACATCCGGCGGAAAGTGTGCGCTGGTCAAGCAGAGGACGATTTATGTTCGAACGCGCCCGAACAAAATCCGAAACCAGCTACATTAATGCTCACTTCCGTGAAAGCACTCTCGCCGTGGGGAGCCAGCGAACCAGCCAGCCAGCAAACACACCAGGTCGGAGTTCAGAGCTCGACACACATATGCATAAGGTCAAGCTTTCCGCACCCGGTGCCCTAGCCGGCGCTGCGGAAGTGGCGGAAATCGATTTGTTTGAATATCATTAAATTTGCAAAAAGCGGGAAATTATATTCGCTACTTTCCTGTTGATTTTACCCCCATGAGGTGGAGGTGAAAGGTGGATGCGCCTGCTACCCCACGTTGGTGGAGAGTGCAGAAAGCTACCGAATGAAAATAAAACTCAAAATAAACTCTCACCCAGAAGAGCGAAAAAAAACGAAAGCAAACAACATCGGCCATTTGCTGTGCAGAGGCTGCTGTTTACATTATTCGTAGTGCAACGATTTTTGTTTCATTTGTGCCCACTGCATTTGACATCCAGCAGATGCTGCGTTGCGTGTGGCGGTTTCGGCAAATGAGGCCAACGGTTCACCGAATCCCCAGCGCCCAAGGTCGTCATCGTTGTGAAAAATTCAAAAGCGTGGCAAATGCGTCCCCTCTTCGCGCAGTGCACTGATGCACTACTTTTTTCCCCTACTGTATTGTGCGAAAAGAAGAAGTTGAAAGGAGTGAAAAGTGAAGACGCGTACCCGGCGCGATAAATTTTCATATCGATCAGTGCGTTCGCGCAATCGGTTTCAGATAGAGACAGCGCGAAGGGGAGAGTGAGCGATAATTTGTACAAAATTATGCAAACATATTGAAACGGAGACCGCTGGTTGTGGATATTTGTTCGTTCATTTTCATTTCGCTTGCTCATTTCTTCATCATTAGCTCGTTACGTGTGTGGTGGTTTCGCGTTTGATGTTGGCGTTTGCGTCTGCTGGCAGACGAGCGGATAAGAAACAGAAAAGATGCGCCTCTTGCACGCTAATGATCCATGATCAAGCGATTTGTATCGAAACAATTTTCCGATTAAAAGGCGCAGATTGCAAATCTGCTCAGTAAGCATCGGCGGCGGCGAGCTGTCTGAGATAGAAATATTTTCGATTTTCATATTGCACATATACCGCGTGTGTTTGGGAATGGCGTGTTTGATTGCTGACGTGAAGGGTCCACAATTTTTAGTTTTTTACTATGTTTTTCCATACTATGCGTAGCATAAAAAAAAAAGTTACGAAATTTGTTTTTATATTTTACTCATGTCTTAATGAAAAAAATCGAGGCAGTATGAGATATCTAGATTTAAAGAAGACAGATGTTCCAATCTTTAAACAGGGTAGCTTACGTGAATCTTCCAATCTATCCAATCAATCGTGATTAACTCACCTTACTCGATCGCTTTCCTCCAGGTGCGTAACGTTTAATAATTAAGTGAAAATGTTGATTATTTTTTCACTTACATCCGGCGCCACTGGTACAAATTTCCCAACCGCGAGATGATTTAGTTACCGCCTGATTGGATCGGCCGCGAGAAATTGTACACACGCTCGTCCGACCGGTAGTTTTCTAACTGATTTTCTGGCGGGAAGCGCTTCGGTGAGGCGTTCGCTTCAGTTTCGCTAATTGATTAGGATCAATCATGCCGAAAGGAAAGTCCCTATGCCTTAAATTTAATGCAATTTCTACCGGCACTGGTGTACATGCAGCTGCTACTACACTCAATCGGATCCAACAGCAAACAAACAAAAGATGTGATGCGAAATTCGCAAATGGAATCGTGCGTCGATTTTGATCAACGCGCCCGCGCTCGTCACTTTTGCGTCAAAACATACGCGTGTTTGTCGGTTGTAGGTCTTGTGGACGCATTTCCCGGGCTTTCCCCTCCCTACCCCCTACCGGCAACGCGAAATGTGACGGAGTTTTCGAGATGATTGACCTGGCGTGCGTTTGGTCCGGGTGATGTTTGGAAGATGCATTAAATTTGTTTTGCTTATGTATCCATAATTGATGTCAATCAGGCCTACAAGCACTCATACCAGTGCCAACGGATCCGTTCGCTCGAGGGCCGATAAACTTGCGGTTATTTTCCAGACCGGAAGGTTTTGCATACATTTTTCAAAATGAGAAGATGGGGCTTGGGTACAGGACAGGGACTGTCGCTCAATCCCATTGCTGATCGGTTCGTTCAGTCTGATGGAACAAATGTGTGCACCACAAAGGATTCGTCGCCTTGGAATAGTTTGCTGAAGAACGGTGGAAGCATCAAATCCACTACCACCGCTGGCTAGCGTCAATCGACTGATGCGAAGTGAAAAATGATCGACAGTTTATTTATGCACCGATGTGTGGCCGACGATGTAAACGAGTGTTTTATGCTTCGAATGCGACGTCGGTGGCGTAATTATTATAATATTTGATTTAAATCATGCACACATAATTGAGCGTGATTGATGATGAGCTAGTTTTAAACATTGCTAACGAAACCTGATAAACTCTGTTGGTTTTATTAAATGAAGGAAATTAAAACATTTGTCAATTACAAACGTTTACTTTCGAAGGGATTGATTTCAAAATATTTCGATGGCTATTTTTGTTAGTTAGTGATATATTGTACTACAAAGACACAAATTTCAATGATTATATTTTATTTTTTGTTGGTGCTGATTCCAGAAGGAATAAAATAACAAAAATAACGACGTTTGTTTTGTTCGATATTAAATCAAACAATCGAAATTAAATTGTATTTTCATTATCTATTTCAAAGTTTTCGGTTAAGGTTGCCTAAATTTGCAAGTCCATTTTTATTATAAAGCGTTATTATATTTCATGATTTCATTCATTCACAGAAGGACATTCAAACATTTAAATAATGTTGTAAATAATAATAATAGTTTCCTCTCCCAAACAATTTAAAAAATACTTTGTTGAATGTTATCCTTATGCGGAGAAAGAATGAAAATCTAAAAAGAGAATGAAAACAGAAATTCAATAGGCAAACATACGCCTAATAAGACTCCATATGGTGTTACAATCGATTCTTTCACAACGGCAACCGATACCATATCCATAATTCGCTCACAAAAGCGTGTCAAATTCGATATCGTGTGGTTTTTTTTTAGTGTCAAATGATGTCAATATTGCCAACGACTGTCTCGAATAATGCCACGTCCGTATGCGTCACCAATAAAACCTCGCGAATGTAAATACTCATGAGAATCACTTCAAGCTGCGCTTTCCACAAGCTCAGCACACAACACAACAAGTTCATTAGCAGCAAATCGGAAACCGTTTACCGCGCGCATCGTCCCAGCCAGCCTTCCTGCCGTCCTTTTTCGAAACCAATAACGGAAAGCTCATCATCAAAACCAATCCATTCCCAGGGCTCAATTGGATGTTTGTTTAATATTTTATCCCGAGTTCTCTTGGAGCAGAGTAGCGAAATAAACAAAAAAAAACAATCGTAGAACCCCTTCCCTATTAGCCCGTCGAATAGGGGCGCTCTGTTTGAAGCTTCAATTTCCTTCCACAGCATCCACTCGCGCTAGACGAAACAAAATGACACCGTTTTGCACGAAGCGCAGGGAAGGCGGGCACGTTCGCGCGACAGGGAACAATAATATTATTGCAATTTTATGCCACTGTCAGCGAATCATAATGGGCCAATAAAGCGTCCGACGGGATGTGGTGGGGAGACGAGGAGTGTGGGAGTATGTGCGCCCGTACGGTTGATTGGAAGGACGGTCGCCTTCATCTTCGTCTCGCTGATTGGGCTTTCCACGCGCATCTTGTTTTACTGCCGCTGGTTTTGCTTTGAAGAGTGTTTTTTTTATATTTTGTCCTCTAACTTCGTTTCAGCTTCGATTCGTTGGAAATCAGAATATGCAAAATATAGCTCAATTATCCATGCAAGAAGCCGGAGTATACTTACTCGTTGCCAGCATTCGTTGTCGTCCTGTGGGAGGGGGAAGAAGTGTGCAGTGGCATGATTGTTCTGTGTTTGCAAAGCGGGCAAGAATCGCGTGAGAATTAAATTCGCTCAATTATACCCGTAACCGAGCGCGGGAGGTGGTTCCCAGCCCAAAGTCTAATTCGTGTCGCGTCTGCTACCTTTGGGTAGCAGGGGTGGCCCTTTGGGTGTGAGAGTTTCCTTTTTTCTGTTTTTTTTCGTTTTTTCGCATCACTTCTAAGCCTGCTTTGGAGCCGTCTCAGGGAGCAGCAAAAAAAGGACGTGATGAAAATCGACCCAAATGGAAACGACGTCCCCGTTCGTCGGATGACACTGCTGCCACAGCCGCCATCTTATCCAATTAATTATCATCCTCATCAGCAAGATGGCATCGATGGTAATCTGGGTGGTTGGTTTGCAAGAAAAAGCAGATCCACTTCACGGGGCACAACAAGAACGATGAGGTCGTAGATTTAGGAGGGGATTAGACACGCCAAGTACACTTTCTCTTTAAAGCGGCTTTTAATGGGTCTTTAAGGATGTTTTAAGCTCACCTCTTCCTCCGGTCGTACGGCGGGTCGTGTTTTTTTCGTTCAATCAATTGCTCGATTTCTCAGGAGTGAATCGGTTAAGAGATGAAAAATAACACCGGGGTTGGGTGACATTTTGGTCCCCACGCGGGACAGTCTGCGAATGGTACCTTTGCACACTAGGCGTTGCGAAAGTGGCTACTCTAAAATGCATTTCATTCCCTCAAATCACCTCCTTAAAAGGGTTTCGTTTTGCTTGCAATCGATTTTGGTTCTTTTTTCCAATACAGAAAACGTGCCCAGCGCAGCTTGGAAAACTACTTCACACCGAATAACGCTTGCAATTAGCACCAAAAGGTGTTTGGGAGTCGCGAGACCGACGTATGCGAAGCATAAACTATCTCGTGCCCGGGCCCTGTCACATTGTGGTGTCGTCCCTTTTTCGGACCGATTTTTGCCTCCGCTAGGTTTCTTTTTTTGTTGTTGTCCGACAACGTTTTTCGAGCGTAGGACGGCAGTTCACCGAGATCGTGGCTGTCGATTTATTTCGTCGTGGCGTGCGCGGTTCTTCCACTCCCCGGGGTTAATCGTGCCAGCCGGTCCGCCGGCAACGCCAGTGACGTGTGGGTTACGTGAAACTCCCCACGGGATGTGTGCGATCGGGGAAAAAAAGTTCCCAGGCTCTACCACCAGAGGAAGGAGCCCTTCCTGTCCGGTTTGGTGACCAAGTTTTCAGCCATCTTGACCCCCGCGCGCTGCAGCTGCTGTTTTGCGAACTGGAAATCCGATACTTGCGAGCGTCCGCAAGCAAAGATTCAATTTGCTCCATATTGCAGTTGCTTCTTGCGGGAGCATTTCGCTCGGATGTTTGATGGGAAAAGCAACATAAAAGTTTGTAATAATAGCAAGCGAAAAACATTACCGTAGTCGAAACAATCACATTCGGCGCCGGACAAAGTCCTCCGGGCAAATGGTAAAACGACACACAGGGACGCTTTTACTTTCGCTTTCGCGCCTGTGAGCATGCACAAAGTGCACATTTAACCCAACACCCGCGGGAGCTGGCTGTCGTCGCACGGTCGAACGGTTCACCAGAACGATCGTCGCGTCCGCGCTTCGGGTGATCATTAATTTTCAACTGTTGTACATGCTGTGTAGCGATTAGGTGTTTTAGTTTCGACGCCGACATGTACGGAGGAGGTTAGTTCGCGTAATGCGCCGTACGAAATGGAGGTAAACCTATGGAACACCGCCGGGCAATGGCAATATTTCTCAGGCTGTGTGTAGCTTGCGAATATTGCCGTCCGCCAGAGTGTCTGTCCCAAATCTAAATGTTCCTAATCTGCACGAATCGTGGAAACAGATCAAACAGATGTATGCAGCAATGTTGAATTTATATGATTAGTTTAGTGAATTCAATTGACCCGTGAAAACGCAAATAATCTGAAAATCATTCAGAAATAATTCTAAAAATCAATTTTTGAGAGCTCATTAAAAACCCATGAAAATCTTAATCGAGTTCTTATACTAAAAATTTTTTGCAAGTATATTGGTCTTCGAAATCTGAAATCTAATGTCTAAAATATAACTATAACATTATTCTTTAATGTACTCTTGTTCATGGATTAATAACGAATGATCAAGGTGAAGAGTACTAATCTTAAATAGATTCGTGAGATAAATTCTTTCTGCAAAGCGATTACTTGAACGTGAATCGTACAGGCAAAGTGATTCCCATTTATTTTCGTTCATCTTGAAATGAACGGCACATTTTGTCTATTTCAACACACTTTTTTCTAATTAGCGCCTCCTTTACCTCTTTTCTCATTTCAGGTGAGTCCTTTGATTTATTTCGTCAATCAGCCGCTGCCCGATCTGCTTTAATTCCGAACCTTCATCATCTAGCACAGCGCCTGCGCTGTACAGCAGGTGCAGGTAATTGATCGTACACACGATCACGAAATCCTTAATGACCCAGACCAGCGAGTCCATTTATCGATCGCGGCGGTACAGCTCGTTCGCTTCCATGGGGTGTTAAATTCGGTACCGAAACCGAAAAGTGCCACCGCGCGTTGTACGCAGCACACACTAATTTCGTGTAACTGTTACGATACGTGTGTATTTCGGCTGCCACCAAAAAGGTGCGCAGGAGGGATAGGCGAACGGGAGAAAAATTGACTCCCATTTTTTTGTTCGAGTTTTCCACTGCAATTGCGGTCAAATAGATTCCCTTTCCGCCTTAAAAGTAATCACGTTCACGTTGCTCACTCGCTCGCGGCATGTAACTGTAGACAACATTAACGACGACAAAATGTTTAATCGAACTGTAACTGTCGTCGTCTTACGTCCGTTACGAATTGGATCCGTGTAGTGGCCCCGCATCCCGGCATCCCGGCGAGACAAACGCGACCGAAACGATCAAAACAAGATCGGTACGACAGCCGTCAAAATGGGAATTCATTAGTGCAGAGGGCCCGTGCTCCGGCTGCTGGGTTGATAATTGTCGGCACATTATGAAACACAATTTTTCTCGAATGCTATTTCCGCCTCGAAAATTAGCCGATCGTTAGGGGCCATTTTTTCCCCGTCGGTTTAGTTCAATCCTTTGAAGTGGGGTGCAATAATCCCTAAATATTGCGCTACTAACATCACGAGCGATCAATTTCAAGAACGGTATTTTATATTCGAAATTGAGCCGTGGTGATGAAGTAAAGATCCTTTTCCAGAGCCGAGAGCCGAAAAGCAATTACTATTGTGACACGTACGATAAGCACCTGAGGAGGCATTAGGAAGGCAATTTGGTTTTTGTTTTGTCTATTTTCACCGTCCAACACCTGTCCTGTGCGGCATCGCACTGTTTCAAGAGACAAATAATCACAACACAATTGTAAACGAGTGGCGAAACGCTCAAATGAGCTTTCCACACGGAATGGGTACCACAACCTCCACCTCATCATCGCGGTGCTATCGATCGACAGTCGTCCTCCAATGCCACAGAACCGAAACGCAATCACGACAAAGGCGGCCGACGGACGACGGCTACAATGTGCAATTCGTTTCGTCGCTGAAAAACTACTGCTGTAACCGCTTGCGCAAAGCGCTAAGACAATTCTATCGAACGCAAAAATCGTGATTGACAGAAGCGTCAACAGCGTGTTGAGTCGTGTCCTTCCCGCAGTGTTGCTCGCGTGCTTGAGCCGCGTACGTAAATGAGGAAAGTTAATTACCTTTCGGCACTCTCTTTCAGCAGCCGCAGAAGAAACAATAACACCATCGCTTAGCGAAAGAGGTAGCAACGCTCCAAATTGTGAGTGTATGTTTTCGTTCGATTCGAAGCGAGATATTCCAATTGCGCCGATGATATGTCGCTGATATTTTCGCCGCTTTCCGACGCTGGTAAGGATGGTAGTTGCCTTGAAGCGTCCCGTGTGCCGTTAGAGGCTTGATTTATTTGTTCAGCTCTCAGGTTCGAGTGCCTATTACAAGCGGCTGAAGGACGCGCTTTGGCAGGTGAAGCAATTTCATCCTTTGATGCTTCAACGCCACGACATCCAATCATTGCAATCGCGCACTACTTACACTTGTTTACAACGTGCCTCTCAAGTGAGTGAAATTGAAAAAAAAAAACAAGATACAATCGTGTAAAAAATGTTTTTTTTTGTTTCAATTTTGCTCGTCCATTATGTATTGATAAAACTTGTTAAAACGCGAAGCGCAATCAACGCGCTACCGCCCGCCCGATTTCAATTATATCCAACGAAAGTACGGTTTTACGAGTTAGTACGGTAAAAGGAAATTATTTTTCGCTTTTCGACGATTTCTACCCCCCCACTCCGCATCGCGTCGGGTGCGCATGGAAACTGCAACTCAAATTTGGAAGTCATTGGGCAGGTTCAATTAAATGTGTTAAACCGGGCGGTAAAAACGGTGCCAAAATGAAAAAAAATAAAGCGCAAACTATCCAACACAGCGAACCAGCCCCAGAGCACGAGTTGGCTGCACGGGAAGAACAAAGGTATTTATCTCGCTCGCCCGCGTTTCACATCGTTTTCCCTCCGGTGTGCGGGCGAGTCCCTACTTTTTGCTTCCCGACGTATTTATTTTCCTTTTTCCCCGCCGTCGGTTTCGCTATCGTTCTGCACCAAACTTTTGCTCGTTTCCTCCGTTTACAGTGTGCAATATTCATTTGAATTTCAAGCGCTCTGGTGTGTTTTTTGTTTTGCAATCATTAACCCTTTTTTTAATTTTTGGTACTCCGATAGCACGGTGCTCTGGCGGCACCGCACGACGGAAGTTGCTGCTCGGTAGAGCCGCGGGCCGCGTTGCGTGGGGGTTTTTGCAAACGCAAATGTGCAGGAAAACTTTACACGAGCTTTATTTCGTGGCGCCCGTTGATGGTGGTTCAATTGTTTGCAACCCATTTGAAGGTTGCTCGTTTGGAAGTGAAGGGGAGAGAGGATGATTTAGATTATCTCGTTTGTGTGTTTTCCACCGCCCGAAAGCTGGGCTTGTTTTCATTGTTGTGTCAGCTACGGTGCTGGAACAAATTAATTTGCGTCTCAAATAATACTTCATTAATTTTATCATTGAATTTTCTTTTCTCTGTTTCAAAAATGATAAGAAAGATGAAATGATGAGTTTTCAATACAACAATTTGATGGATTTGATAAAACTATAAATTTTATTTAAAAGAAAAAATCAAGAGAAATTCTCTTGATGTATAAAAAAGAGGTGTCATATTTAAAATACCATCAAAAACCATATTTGTTATGAATGAATATTTGACATGAACAAAGGTTGATCGTAAAGTAGGGATGAAAGAAGTATTTTATACGTACATATGAATCATATTTCGAAGTTAACAATGCACTTTCGGAGGGAAGTGCTCCCAGTTATCCATAATGCTCCATAAAAACCTTTGCCCGAACGGTCGATCACCCGAAATCGGATGTATTTTCGTTCGCAGCCAAATTACGCCCATAACCTTTTTGGCACCCTTTTCTTTCCGTTTGCACCAACCTGCTCCTTTCCCCATTCACTCGCAGGTTTCTTCCTTCCTCTCTTCTTTTTGACGCCCCATCTCACCCCCCTTGTCCAGCGTTTGCGACGGCGACGCTTCCGATTAATCGACCGATGATCGTTCGAGTGAATTGACCTGAAATGTGGATGCGCAGAGAGTCCTTCCGCTCAAAAGGCACACACGGGCACCGATAGTGTAACGCGACGGTACAATGTAACGCATCCGCGACCATCGTCATCATCATCACCATCAGCATAATGGCACGCAGATGGAATGCAACAAACCGTTTAACACTAGATGGGTCCATTTGCCTGGCCGAGTTGCCGAACACGAAGATGATCGGGGGGGGGTCTTTCCACGAGCCTTTCGATCAGTCGAAGACCGATTCCAACCCGTGCACGCTTTGACGTTCGGTGCGCGCGATTCCGCGTGGAACGATCATCGGCACCGGAAACATTTTAGCAGCTTCGCCCGGGCCCGTTCCTCGTTCGAAAATCCCATCACCATAAACGAGCCCGAACCGCGAAACCCGCGACGTGCCGACGGATGTGGCGATCGATTCGATTTTTGCTTTTACTACATTTGGTTCGATCGATTTTTCAATACACGGTCGCTGCCGCCCGCCTTCCTACCGCAACCCGCACATCACTCCTAACAGGATACATCCGCCTCGCGGATTGTGGGGCAGGGGCAACGAGGGCTGCTAAATGGACCGGTGCGCGAAGAAAGCACGTGGTGGTCTTTAAAATACGGAGAAATTGAAACAGTGTTAAGCATCCACACTCACACTCCAAAACAACCCTGGAGAGAAATATCGGTATGCAATTTCCAGCCAAACCCCTCCACTATGACCTCCTGCGACCGCAGAGAGCTGATAATTGCAATGTTTCGATGAAAATCGATCGACCTCTTGTGGGTTGGTGATGTTTGGTGGTTGATGGGTGTGTGTCTTGTACTGGGAGCTTCAAATTTCTACGTTCAATCCGCGCCAAAGCTCGTACGATGAATTTTATTGGTTGAATTTCGAGTGCTTAACATTCATCTAACTCTGAGGATAACTAATCAACAGTAGAGCTGTGTCGATATGAGAAAATGTTCACTCAGACAATTTGACGCTAGTAAATTAAAATAATTCATGAGGTGTTCCGGATTACTAAATATTTATTTAATCAGTTTTAAATTGGTACTAAAAATAACAAGAACAAAAAATTGTAACTAAAAATAATATAACAAGGAATTTTCTACATGAAACAATACACTTAACCGGCTGCTAAAAAGGGCACCTCACGTACACTTTCTTCACGAGCGTATCTTCTCAAGCCGCCAGCCGGATGCGCCTCGTTACCAACCCATCGATCACTCCATGCTAGCCGCCGTCGCATCAGGCGAACCGGCACACCATGCAACATCACACAACCAAACCGTGGCGGTGCATGGTGAATGGGAATGGGCTCGCGCCTCTGCCCGGCAGAACGCCGGAGCGGGAAGATGCTCGCGAAGGTTATGTGCGATCGGCGCGCAATTCCATTCAAGAAGATGATGCCCCTTCGCGCGCACAAACCATCCCTCGCCGCCACTCGTGCAGACTCGCGTACCGATGTGCTTTCATTGATGGTGGCCGCGAATTCATTCATCAGAAGTTTCAGCAACATAGCACAAGAGGGAAGACCGAAAAAAACGGCAATCAGCGATGCCGCGCGGCTGGAGCGTGGTGAAACCCGCCCGCCAGTAGCACACTCTGTTGGGCTGGCTCGTGTCATAACATATGAAGCGGGAAGGGGGACACAGTTCGGGCGGCTCTTTTGTCGAAGTCGCGTGAGTGCACGCTATGCAGGCCTCTTTTTTTTACAACGTTTTCGCAACTGAATCGGAGCGCGCGAGCGTGGCAGAAAGGGTGTTAACAATACGCGCTTTGATCACCGGATGGAGGGTACATCCCGTTTCGGGGCGATAATGCAGATGCCGGACGATATTTTGCTGTTGATGTTTTAATATGTCGCTACTGTTTTATGTTATGTTTCATGTAAATCAAGAGTAAAGTATGTGGACAATGTTTTTTTACATAATTTAATTGCTAAGCCAAAGGGCTTATCAAGTATTGTTTGTTAACCCTTTTTAAAAATATGTTAGCACATAGTGCGAGTTGCAAAAACAAGATATCTTTCTAGACATATTAATCATGACAAAAAAAAAACTGCAACAGAACAACCATAATGGATTTTTAATAATAGACACAGTCCGAATCACTCATCCTTTCCTCACAAAACTTTATCGCACAGCGATCGATCGATTTTTTTTACGTATCGCTCATGCTGGATATCTTGCAAAAGCGTATGAGTCCGTTGTGATGAGCGTTTCATAGTAACGAGCGCTGGAGGAAGACAGCAGAAAAAGTAAAACAACAGACCGTATGCTAATGGAAACTCCTCGGCCGATGGTCAGTCGGTTACATCCTTACGCTCTTTCTCGAGATGAAATTTCCAAATATCGATTCACCCCGCTTGATTCCACGCAACACGGTAGTACCCTTCCCTTCGTTCGCTCTGAAGGTGTGGGCTTGGGCTTTTAAGTGCTCATAATTTTTAATACTGCTTTAAATATACATAATAAGCGATTTGAGTAATTGAAAACTATTATCAGCCATCGTTTCCCAGCGTAACGGAGCGAGGGGGAAAATGCAAGGGAAGGGGAAAGGGGATGAGGCACACGGTCAGAGGCAACTTGGCTGCTGGTCCGCTCAAAACGAGCGTCAAACGAGGTTAAAGTGGGGCAATCGGTTCGAGCCACCGAGAGGTCAGCGCGGGTTCGTCGCTTGTTGAGTCTTTTGATTTTGCGAAGAAGGTTCGTTGTATCGGGTTACCGATTTTTGTGATTTTTGTGGGTCAATTCTGTGTGGAGCGGTTTTGCAGACGTGTATCGAAAACAAATCATAAATCAAGCATGATCATCCTACTCTTGGAAACCTCGTCTCGTTTACAACCATTTGGACACATCATATAGCACAACGGTTCTCGGGAGGTACAGTAACGGTTTATTGTCGCTTCATAGCCTTCCTCTCTCTAAAAAGAAAAAAAACACATACTAATCCTTTCTGTTTTCGATGTTTTCGGTCGCATCGCGCAGGATTAGCCTTAATCTCGCGAAGCGAAATATGGGACAGTGTAACCGCAACGGTGTTGGTGGGACTAAAAACGAACGCATTACCTGCCATCTTTAGCTGTTGCCTGAGTGCCGGTACCATTAATGCGCATGTTTTCGTGTTTGATCGGCTCGAAAAATTAACGGCGAATCTAATGCGCTTTGCATACGGCAGACAGGGGGTATTAATGAAGAAAAGTGCCAGCACACAGGAGTGTTTTACACGAGTGCGCTTTACCTCGATAGTCGATAGTGCCCTCCCGGCTAATGATAGGGATTCGGGTGGGATTCCATCTCTGATAGGAGATGTTCAAAACGTTCAGAACGGTTCGGATAACGAGCACCGGAGAAGAGACGAATGAACAAAAAAAAAAACAACAAATCGCTCCAGATGGTATGGTTCATGCTTTTAGTCGATCGATTCGTTTTGCTGCTGAAGTTCTGAAGGGTGGGCAAGGTACACAAGTAAAACCCCCGAAGCGCTTCTGCACCTCTCGGGGCAGGAATTTCAATTAATGCACCTCCCGCGCGAGAGATTCTCGTTCATGTAAACATAACCCATCGGTGTGGACTCCCCCCTAAAACCCCATAATTTGCCGACGGCTGATTGCGCGCGCGCGCGCTCGCCGTTGTTTTAGCGCTGTAAAAGAGCTTTTTCCGCTTTCCAGCTCGGTGGCTCGCTTCAATCCAACCGATGAGGCGTACAGCGGGCCGTCTCAACTCACTACACTTCGCAATCGGATATGAAAATGAGCTGTTTTGTGGAAGGCGCAGGAAAGGTGGCCGTAACGAGCCACCAGTGTTTTAGGTGGCCGCATTGCAATTAACACCAACCGGTACAAGCCGATAACGAGCTTAAACGAGATTTTTTATTGGAAACATTTGTTTCGTGCTCAAGCTATAAATGTGTCCTCCGTTCAGTGTATCGCTTAAAAATGGAATAAAATATTATTTTAAGAAAACAATACAATGGAGCCTCCAAAGCTGTCTGATACTGTACCCTAGAAGGACAGCGCTATGTACAAAAAAAGGCATTACGCACAATTGATCACCGTGTCAGCCTACATCTCTCGCGTACCGGCCCGTGTAACCTTCGCAAGCACGTAATTTAGTGTAGGACTCACAGTTTTGGGACCCACACAAAAGTACACCACGCGATGGGTATTTATTAGTGCACACCTTTATCCTTCTCTCTTGACCACCACGATCGATGTAGGTCAACCGGGGGACCGTCTCCACGACCCACCCAACGCTCTCGCGGTTTGACATCACGGATAAGGGTGAAGTATCGCTTTCAAAAATGGGAACGTTTCCCGGCGGTAAATCCTTCGCCTGGTCGGTACACCGAAAATCTATCATTTCGCAGTACACAAAGCACAACGCGGCCGATTGAGCGATTCATTCAATCAATCTTTCAACGCCTTCTCACCGAAACTCCGCGTTGACCACTTAAGTTAGACGGAGAAATAAAAAAAGCAAAACCTTGACTTACACGCTTATTCTCTCGCCTCATGTGCCTGTTTTCGGAACAATTTGCGTATTCTTTTGCGTATTTTTAAGCGTGTCACGGTAGTTTTGTTGTAACTGTGCTGTTCACACATCGCGTGCTATATAGGGAGGGGACCGTCCGCGCACTCGTACTTATATCGGCGTTAGTTGTTCTCTCCATTTCGATTCACAACTTTTGACCCGCGCGTCCACCCACACGCTCGGCAGCGATATTTTTGGCTAGATTTTCGGCCTGCCGTATAGTTGTCCAGCAAGGCATTGATAGATGAAATAAAAGAGGAGGTAAAAAAATCCCTCCACCCGGCCAAACAATGCGTATGTAGCAACACGAAGACAGAGATCATACTTTTTTTATTGCGTTGCTCCGTTTGATGGAATTTAAAAACACCAATGATGGGGTGAGAGGATAGCTAAAAATCCGGCGATATTTGAATCTCAACCTTCTTCAACCACCGATCCGATCCCCTCGCAGCAGTGCAGAACGATCGACATCATTTGCAGTGTGTCGATGTGTCGAGTATGACTCAATCATGACTGCGCCATCAATCGATTTCATTGAATTGTGATCGGAGGGAGGACGGATTTCTCGCCAGCCGCTCTTTGCATGATGCGTGTGTCTGCTGCTGCGTGATTGTGAAAACGTGGCATCGAGATCA
The DNA here is from genome assembly GCA_000956255.1 of Anopheles punctulatus. Lineage (NCBI taxonomy): Eukaryota > Metazoa > Arthropoda > Insecta > Diptera > Culicidae > Anopheles > Anopheles punctulatus. The sequence goes on along the minus strand of JXXA01004856.1, from coordinate 10,058 downwards.
TATTTCGACATGTCAACATGATGCAATGGGAGATCGGCAGCAAATGAGCTAAATATTTCTATTAATATAGATAGGGTTCGATAATTTTTTTTTTATGCAGAATATTTTTCAAAATGATCTCGCTTTTCGATGAAAATAATTGAAACAAAAAATGTATTTCATCAACATTTTTAATACCTTCAACGCCTTGAGACAGCTGCCCGATACATCACCGCGATCCATCTTGGACGTTCCCTTTGCGGAAATAATACAAAAAAAAACTCAATCGCTCTTAAGAGTGCGCTAAGAAAACGTGATCAATGAACGATCGTTGAATGAATTTTCCATAGACCGGCATCTGTAGTAAGTCCGAAAACCTCTAGCTTGCCTTGTCCTGCCGTCGATCATAGCCGGCGCACATTATGCTTGTCTCGTTCGGTTCGGGCCCAAGGGATCGTAGGGTTGGTAATGCGCAGCGAGAGACAAAGATCGAGCGAGTGTGTAAACACGAACGAGCAAGTTGACTCTTTCTGGCGCGCCGCATTCTCTTCCATGTTGGGAGGGTTTATGCGGTGATCTCTTTCGTGCGAGATCGCAACCAGTGGAGACACAGTGGGCAAATAGGTTATAGGAATTGTTTCTAGCTAATTTAAATCAGCGAAATAAAGTAACATGAAATGATTTTTTATATTAAAAGAACATTTCTTTCTTCAGATACTTATAGAAAATTATCTGAAATAATCTTTTTGCGTATAGGATTTTTTTGTATTTATCAGCCTGGTTGATGAGGCAAATATTTTCCGTATGATTCCTCAAATGAAATTTCCACAAAAATTGACACTTGATCCAATGTTCCATAATAAATTACATGAAGGGAATTTTAACATCCAAACAGTTTCATACCCTTATTTTTATTATATTCTCATTGAAAAAATAATGCAACAAATGCGTGATTTAGGTTTTATGTTTTTTTTGTTTAAAAAATCCCTTTTCCGCAATTTGAAATAATTGTTCATACCGCATGAGAATAAAGTTTTAACACTACAGCACTGCCCACAGTGCAGCTAGGGGTGGCGCGTTCCTACGGCAACGTGCGCGCCGCTCTCTGTGTGTGTGTCTGTGCATATGTTCGCTCGGGATGGGGAAGGGGCAAAGCGAACGGCGACGGTGGCGGCGGCAACGCACAGCAAGTCCCGCATGTTTTGTGTATGTTTTGTGTACGATCGTCCCTCAGTCAAACTTCAGACTCCGTGCCGGCCGCGCAGAACGTGTGTGTGGCTCGCCGGGAGCGTATGTGGTGTGCGCGAGCTCGACGCGAATATTTTTTTTTTTCTTCTGCGGATGCACGAGACCCGAACTTGTGTACGAGTGTGTGTATGTGTGTGTATGTGTGCTGTGTGTGCGTGTGAGATTAGTTGTTGCCCTCCTATTTGCCACTAGTTTGTTGTGCTGCGGAGTAGCTGCCTGCTTTGCATGCGTCTCTCCGATCGTCCCTTCGGTGTGCGCCTGCCAGCATAGACCTCTGTGGCGTGCCGCCATTTCAACGGGATCAAAGCACGGTCGATCTCCACTGCACGGCGCGCCTTGTGGTGCTGTGCCGTAGTTGTTACGCAGCGCAACGCGCAATCACGTCACGCGCATAAAAGGAAATCTGTCGCATCGTGAGTGTTCTGTTCTGCGGTCACCCCTCCGATGCTGGTGGGATAGTGTTGGTGCTGTGAAGAAAGGTAATAATGAGTGTCTTTGGTGCGCTGTTCTGGTTGGGGTTTGGTTTTCGGTTTACGACTCCAACCGTACGACGAGTGCTTTTCAATATTCTACTCTCGTAATCGTTCTGCGTCGCAAGGCTGGTTGAAGAATTTATTTAATCAAAAAAAAACACCGTGTGTTTGCGTTCCCGGAGTTCGAAAGCCCCGTCAGCTAATAGTTTTATAGTGTTTCGGTTGTGTGATGTTATTTATGGCACGAAAAGAAACGAGCCGTGTGTTGATTCGTTAATCTGGCGGAATGAAATTCGGCTTCTGCTGGTGACGAAGCCCAAAGCCTTCCTTCCCGCAACGACCCTTCACGAAATCATCGCAAGAAGAAAATTTCGAGAGAGCTCCCTTCGATAACTCGTGATTGTGTTTATTTCAAACCGGAAATGGTACCCGCGCTGGGAAATACGAGTAGAAAAAGTAAATAAAAGAAAAATCACCGCACCCGGTGCATTTCCGGCCGCCGCTGCTGCTCCCATTGTGTAGGCCGTGATCGTCGCACGCCTGTCCTGTGTCTGTGTGTGCGATCGAATTTCCATCATGCAATAGATCACACGCGGAGCGCGCATCACACTGGTGCATCGTTGTTGTGTGCGATGCATTTAATTGGGTCGCATACGATTGAAAGTGCTTCCGGTGCGAAGGTTCCGACGGGTTGGTGAGTGGCGAAGGCAGTGGAAGTGACCGTGGGTGGGGAAGGGGAGCGAGACCAGAGTGAGACGTGCGAGAAAATGCACCACGACACAAAATGTGCAGCTCGTCTGGAGGTCCGATAATGTGTTTGCTTTGAGTGATTCTTTTCGTATGGGTGTTCACATTTTAAAACAAGAAGATTTATCGCGGCTGCAAGACGAGTTCTTTGTGTGCGTTTTTTCAATGAGCTGTAAAATGTGTGTTTTATTTTGTAACGGGCTTTAGATAAAGTTTTGTAGGGCTACTTACATAGTTATTTTATTTCAATTTTTGTTTTTCATTCAGAATGTATTTAATCGGGTGCAAACTGTTTGATTTCGAATCGTGACTGAGTGTGTGTGTGTTTGTATATGTTTGAAGTTTCCCAGAAGTTCGTTGTGCTCAGTGCGGCCGAAAGTGAAACCATATACCCGGCCGTGTTTGCCGTGGAAAACCAGCATCATCACTCTTCTGGTGTTCTGTTACCATCGCGAACGGTGGCAACGAGTCTGGGGAAGTAAACGGGAGCCCTTTTTCTCTCGCCCGGCTCAGTGCTTCGTAAGTAATCTAAGAAACGAGACGTCTAGCTAGACGCGCACACTTATCATCAAGCGCTAACGCGCCCTCGTGTGCACCAACGCGCTTTTCCAACGGATGCGTTTTTCCAGCAAAGCAGGAAAATTCCTTCCCACCCAGCGAGGGGAGCAGAAAATGGTCCAAAAATAGCAACTTCCAATTAATCTTCAAGCAAGACATAATTTTTCTTTCACATTTCTTGCTACCGTCGTCGGCTGGCTGGCTGGCGGCATTTGCTCCGATTCTCTTTGGGTCTTCGGGAAGGCACCGGCACCGTGTCCTGGAGCAGAGCAAGAACTCCCATCGCTAGCGACGACAACGCACAAAGAGGCTGCTCGAATGTTGCTTCTCTTTGTTTGCCCTGCCCACATTTAGCAAACGCGAACAAAAAAAAAACACGCGATAATGGAATCCTGCCGCAATGCCCCGGTGTATTTTGGTTTCTTACACGGCCGAGATTGTGTTGGGCGAGGTCGAACCACAGCGCGGGTGCATTCTCGATGCGCGCACCAGCAATGCAAAGGACGTTCTTACCGAAAACATCGGTTGAGAAGAGAAATGATTTATATTACGATGCTGGCCTAGTTGAACCCACGGGTGTGTGTGTGTGTGTATGTGTATGTGTGTGTGTGCGGGCTTTTTTATTTGCCTCACTATTTGCCAAAGTGTAGTTGTTGGCACGGTTTTAAAGTCGTTTGCTTGTGAAACGATTTTTTGTCGAGAAAAGTGTGGCGGTTTCTTGAGAATATTTCACTGGCAATGGGACGATAATTGCTGGTAATTACTGTGCGTGCAATGGAAGAGCTATTTATTACAAAGGATCTCACCAACATGATAGCGTAATTTGGGTTGTATTTTTGATTTTATGTTATGAAGAGTTTATAAGCTCAAATTTCATTACATAAAAATAAAGAAAGATGTTTTGCTATTTAGACATCTATTGATATTAAAATCAAACAAATTAATGAAATAATAAAATTCAATTAAAACCAACACTTAAATAAGTAAATATTTGAGGATATTAGGCTTCCAATAACAGTAATTGTACAGCGCGTATTTATTTTATAAAATAGGGATACCTTGAACTACTTTTTTCAAATGCTAAAAATCTCCAGCAAAACATGTGTAATCTTTTTTGGAAAAAGGTCCTACTAGTTTTTTTATGTATCATTTTTTACGGTTTTTTTTTGTTTAATAAGTTCGACAAATTGCAAACACAACAATTTGAAGCTTTTCTTCCCTATCGATTCCGTGTCCCTGACACTCACCCTTTACCTTTACACCTCACCAGACGAAAAACACCAAGCATCGAAAATGAATCGCACAACATGTGTAATTTATCTTTTTCCAAACCGGACAGAAGCGCATCCTGAGTATTGCGATGTGCATGTGGTGCCCCCTCGAAACAGTGCCCGAACGGCAAACGAACGCAAACGCTAGTTGTTTATTGAAATTGTAATTGGATTAGAAAATTAAACCACACTCACGACTCACTCCCACTCTCACCACCCCGCATGCTCAGTCGGCGCGGAAGAAGAGTTTGAGTGGGATTTTTTTTTATTTTGCCTGTTGTTTTAGTGCATACATGTGTGTGTGTTTGACGGGGTTTCTCGTCGGCAAACGCCAGACCTCCGGCATCCTACGGCTTTGAAAGGGCGTCATGAGTCATTCGCTCGTGTCACGAATGGTGAATTCGAACCCAAAGAGACACTGCGTATGTTTCGCCCAAAACCACACAAGTAAGCATACACACATACACAGAGACATAAGAGCGTTACCACATGGTAACATGGTGGGGGTGTAGGGCCTCCCACGACACGGCCGGCGCACCCGCTTCAACACCCATCGTGCGGGTGCATCGTGCATGCGATGTGATGCGTCTTCTGGTCTGTGCGCTCGGTCGAATCGATGTTTATCTGTTTGTGTTCGATGCACCGACGGGCGGTGCATGTGCAGTTTCGTATTGCGCTCTTTCTCGTTGACCATCGAGCACCACACATGGACAGCGAACCCTCTCAACCGATTGCCATGTGTTGATAACGGTCGGTATGGGCGAAGAAGTGAGTAATGTTTTTCAGAAATTAATGCACATGTTGATTCGTTAGAAAGGCGCGCTAGTTGCGATAGAAAATTGATACGAACAAACGCATACACAGCAAATTAATTTTTATTTTCCTTCCACTACGCATACTGCAGAGAACGCTTTGAAAATTGCTTTAAATAATTTTTCACATCCATACACACATCATTTCACGTTGGAAATCCCAACTTAATGCTCCGCTTCATTAGCACTCGCGGGACTGACCCCGGCCGTACAGGGCCTCGATGACGCCTGCTTTGATGCCTGCCAATTCGTCACGGAAATGACATGCTCATATGCGCCGTTATCGCTGTACAGTATAATCGATCCGCTTGTAACGATACGGCGAGAACGCTGGTGGAATTTTACCGTGGTCATAAATAAGCTCGACAAATAGCACGTTGCGTGTGTGCAATAAATGTGAATAATTGTTTAAATCCAACATGCTAATATATTCACGTTAAATCGTTCGAGCGTTTTAATCCTCGCGAAACGACGCGCATCGCTCATGGGGCTTCGGTTTACTCCTAAATTAGCCGCTAATATTTTAAACCTGATGGATCATTTTATTGATTTTAAATTAATCGATGGTTGTCGCCTTGCTCTTGACGATACACTTTCATACTGCTGTCAAGCAGGTCGGGGCCGGAACTGTTGAACAAATTAATTTCGCCTGCAAATTTCGATCATATGCCGATTATTTCGGTGGGTTCGATATTGGGTGGAGTTTGGCAAGAAGCAGCGAAACTAAAACCGAGCGATCCGCAATTCAATTAGTTATTGTAAAATGGATTTGATTTTCTAACGCAAACAGCGACCAATTCGTGAAAATTGGGGCCGTCCCATGCCCCCAGCAGCAGCACCATCGCAGAGCAAAACTTTCAAAATTTACAAAACCCTTTTTGAACGGGTCGATGATCATTGATTTTGTTTGCGTTATTTGCTGTTGCTACGTAACACATTTTCTAATCTCTTTCTGGTCCGAAATCAATCCCACCCGGAGAGCCCGCCACCCGAAACCACCCGGTGTGCCGATTTGTATGCACAATATGAAAGGCTAATGTGATTGCACATCCATCCCGTATGCGACCGGTGGTGCCGGGTCTTCTTCACTCGGTTTCGCAGCCGAGTTCGATACAATCTTTTGCCACTCGAATGCCCGCGAGTCTGCTCCTCCGGGGTGCAGTATGCCGGGACCGGCGGGGATCGTATGTGGTTGCAATATTGTAAAACCTTTCGGGGTGCCTTCTTGTCCACCGGCGGCTTTGCTGCCGGCCGCTCGGGCTGGTCTAATGGGAGAAATGGGGTTGATTAAAATGGGTGCCTGTGGCAATTCTGCAAACGATTATGATGATGAAGGCACACACCGGTTAAGAGAGCGGTAGAGATTCATATTGATAACCATTTAGATGGTCAATTATGCTACAATGGTGGTGGACTGGTTGTGCGGTTGCAATGACTGTTGGATTTAATTCGCTTCTCGTGTCCATCTAGCTGCAAACGAAATGCATTCGATGTAAGATTTACTTAAATTTGCACTCAAACGCCTTGTAGTGGATATAAATAATTTTCTATCTATTTTTATGATTATTCTTACGTGGTTGTTTGTTTCAAATTAAAATCTAAAGAAATTAAAAACAACAAATTATTTAAAATATTGTTAAATGTCTTTAAAAACCATGCAGATTGAGAACTAAATTGATTACTTTCAAACGCTATGTCCGTGATGTTCTCTGATTGATTGATACATTCAAGCAATGATAATAATATCAAAGAAACCCACTATAAGCGTGTGAAAATGTAAAACCTATAAAAATAATCAATATAATATTAATGTGCAAAATTTAAAAAAAAAACACATTTAATCAAACTGACACATTTAATCAAACAGGTTAAAATAGACACCCCCTTGTCTAGATATATAGACAGAAAACTCCGAGAAACATCGTTATAATATTTCCTGAGAATAAAATAGAGCATTCTTTGAATCGTTTCCTACGCATCCAAAGTAAAAAGTATTCCTCTCTTCTCCAAGGAAGAGGATCGTTGAATTTGTTCTGCTTATCAAACTTGCGCTTAAAATCCATCGGCAGGCATTAAAAATTGGGCACACGCAGCATGTTGTGTTCTCCAAACAGTGGTGTTCCGTTTGGAACAGAACCAACCGTGGAGCAAAAAAAATAATAATAATAATACACAAAACTTAAAAGGTTAACCTTACACAACCGGCACACCATTCTGGGGGGAGTGCTGCGTGCTTCGGCAAGCAAATCCGGGCCAGACGCCGCTGAAGCAACGCGACAGGAGCCGTACGCGTTCGGTTCTAATCGCGCTGAGGCAACACTTCATTCCTCACCCACCCTACCCTTCCCACCATAGCCGGCGGCCCTTGCGCGGGCGCACACTCTCCCGGGCAGGGGGCACTTACTTTTATCGATTTTAATTACATGCAATTGCAAAGCGTAACTCTGTGGTACCGCCCCAGCCACCGTCCCCCGGCACAAACCCGGCCCGGTACCGACTTTTAAAATATATCAGCCCGTGCTCATCGATTTGGTTGGCTGGCGTCGTTGCCTTGCGCGCTCGCGCTCGCCATATCAACCGGCGCAGTAGTTTCGGTCTGAAATGGAAGAACAATTACACCACACACATACACACGCGCTGCCATTTCCATTGGTTGCACCTAGATTGTTGATCTTGTGCTTTTGGTGACGCAATGCGGACTCTGTTTGGGCCATTTTTCCGTATGCGTTGCTTGCTTTGCTTTCTCATGCAAAGCAATGCGTGCGGGGATGGGACGCGGCTTTTGTAATCTAATGGCACGATGGAGGACGGGTAGATCGGTTGATATAAAAGTCGTTGTTTTCACAGACAACGGCCTCGGGTTGTAAAAAAAAGCATTAATCCATCCCTGCATGTAAACTCAGCTTAAGTGAACCTGAATATGACAAGGGAGGAAAACTATTATGGAAAAATTCATTTGAAAATTCGAAAGTCCAATAGAAGCGGTTAATGTTTGCCTCCAAGACATGAAGCAAAAAAAAACCTCTACTTAATGACAAATGACTCTCTACCGATCCTCCCAAAAAAAAATCATCTTCATTGCGCTCCGAAAGGCAGCTATGTGTGGATTAGTTTGATTTCCTAACTCATCCTACCCGATGATGATTTCAACCACCGGCCGCTTTCAATTCGCGGCCCAATCACAATTTAATGAGCACATTTTTCGGTGCCTGCCCGTACATTGTACCACGCGTACGCGTACTTGATCCACCGTGCAGCATTCCGGGCGATTCAGAAGCATTACGGCCACAAAGAAAACTCATCTCTTCCGAAGGAGGGTGAGCAGCGGACAGAAGGGAAGGCAAAAAAAAAACATCCCAAAACGACACCCGGGTATCAGTAACCAAACCCCGGTTAACTAAGGTAGGCAGCAGTAAGGTAGAAGAAGCAAAACGAAAACCTTCCACTTGGTGCGCTCGCACACATTATATTCCTCCATACACACAGCCCGATGGTGGATTGCCTCTTCACCGAAATGATGTGCCCATTCAAAGATCATTTCCTGCTCGCCGATGGAACGAACGAAGGTGGAACAGCAGCCGGGGTTCTGAGGCCCCGGCGGTTCTCTATCAACGCATAAGTCTTCGCATCTCATTTATCAAAAAAAAACTTCATACCCAACTGCGAGCGGAGCGGAATGGGACACCAGAGGATCTACACAAATTGTACCAACGAGCTGAGGGAGATGGAAAAAAAACCTTCCTTCCTGTGTGCTGCCTTAACGCTATGGTTTTGATGGCCGAAGAATCACCTGATCAGTTCTGGACTGGCCGGCCACGGACGCAAGGATCATTCGGTACCGCGGCCCGTCAGCGGAAAAGTAGCATTACTCTCTAAGCTTTTTTGTGTGATTTCGTGCCTGCGCGTATGAGGCATGAGGTTCTAACGATATTCATCTGTTTTACTTTCTCATCGCCCATCGCCCGCACCGGGTCTCGCTCCTCCCTTTCGCAAACCGCGCCGATCGATTCGGTATGGTAGGCATATTTTGAAGCATTCCCTCCAGCCCCACCGTGGCTTTGATTCGTTGTAAACCATCGACCCCACCGGAGAGCGGTCGTCCGCGCGGATCCGCGTGGACCATAATCATTTAACGTTCATTTCCTGCTTTTTTTCCTCCAAGCCGTGGCCGGCAGGCATAGGTGATGCGATGGTGTAGTACCGTGCGAGAGCATTAAGGTCTTCGTTTTATCATTATCATGCCTTACCGCTGCCCACGAGACCAAAGGGAAGCATTTTGATCCTTCCTGCTTTTGACGCACGATGATGTTCTGAACTCGCCACAGAGCAAACATAAACTTTGATGAGAGCAAAAGGGCACGGTTGTTTATAAATCCTTTCCAATTTTGATTTAATGTCTAGCAAGTTTTTCATTGTCCATTTTGCTACACATCCATCACGCAGGAGAGAGGAAGAGTGTAATCCAATCGACATGCATTAAGCATCGAAAAAGCACAGTCCAAATGGTCGGCCAAACACAAATCCCCCAAACCTAGCAACAAAGCCCCAGCTGCCCCAGATGGTGCCCTCAAAAAATAAAAAAGAAAACTGCCCCCGGAAAAATGGTGCACGCTTTATCAACGCAACCACGCGAGCGTCCGCTTTTGTATGCAGATTAGTGTCTCCTCGCTTCCGGTGGGCTTTGTTTGCGCCGGGCTTTCCAAGAACGTTTTCCCATTCCGCGCGACCCGGCGAGTACTTCTGTCCCGGGTGTCGGGAGAAATCGTTCCGGCAGAGGCAGCAGGAAGGGTGGGAGCGTTCCCCCTGATCGATGATGCGTAAAGTTACGTGCACGGGTCACGGGACAGGGGAGCTGTGGAAATCAAATTATGCGTGCAACGGCCATCACTCCCAGCCATATGTATCACTGCCCGATCGCTTCGTCGAAAGAGACTGACGGACGTTGGTGACTGATTACATCCAATCGCACA
>JXXA01004835.1:0-16668 GCA_000956255.1 Anopheles punctulatus | reverse complement strand
GGTCGGGTGTGCGTACGTCAGTGGCAAGATAAGCTTCACCTCCCGGTAAGAAAGTTCCACACAACCACCAACCGAGGCCAAGGACGTGTGAGAATTGTGCGATAAAAGTGAAAAGAGAATCTTTACCCCGAATAGCAGTAGCAGCGCAATACAACACATGGGCTCGACCGGCTCATTAATTAGTGACGTCAGAATGACGTGCCGACCGAAAACAAAACTAAACCTGCTTTTGTTGTTATCTATTCTCAAGTTATGCGTGCATGTATATATATACTCGTGTTCTATTAGTGTCCCTTTCTTACCTTTAGCAAATCGCCCACGAAAGTACGAACTCTTTTCTACAGATAAGAACATGTCGTTAAGTACAGGTTAATGGAAGCCGAAGGCGGATGATAAAAAAAATATACAGGCGATATTGACCTTTGCCCTGACGAACTTAAAAAAGCAAATCCGAAACGTGACGAAGTACGACATCGAAACTCTTTGCGTTGGGTGATGTGGTCCGCAACGCTATCTTACACAACAATCAAACAATGGATTAGTACATCGATTTCAGCATAGAAAATGTTCCACTTTGTATTTCATTTTTAAGATGTAAGAAACTCTAACTCTATGTTTGAGCACTCCACAGGTACACAACAAAAAATGGGCATTAGGAATATTGCTTCTTTAAAATAGTACATCCCAAACGGAAATCTAGGAAGGCTTCACAGCAAAATAAAACCAATAACGTACGATGCATTGTACTTCCGTTCTTTACTTACCTAGAACTTGACACTAACGAGCTGTGTATGTTCATTCAATCACTCAATGAAATTGTATCAATCCTTTTGCCGGCAGTATACCCGCCACGAGTTTCAATTTCATTCAACAAAATAACCGTACTACGTCCGCCTGCCGCAGCGTCTTGTGCCGCCGAAGGATATCTCTTCCGCACGTTTCGGATTGACGAACGTTGGCGATGGGGTTTTTTTCTACTTAGGGTAACGATTTTCACACACGTCTTCTGCTTCTTGAGTGTCGTCAGATATTACCACACACGCGCGCCGGACGTTTTGTAAATTTTGGATGCGTCGACGCTTCTTTTGCTTTCCTTTCTATTCTACCCTTCTCACTGTTTTTTTAGCGGACGGACATGTACAGCACGCAAAATGGAGAGGAGCCGTTCTTTCTATAGCCGATACCTACTGGGTACAAAACTAATGTAACATCACACGCTTTTCGCACAAACCTAGTGCGCCATTAAAATTCACTAGATTCAAAGGGTGTCCAGAATAAACAAAATTATCCTTCTGGACCCACAATCAAGTAAAACACAACACACTTCGCTAACACGAACTACACAGATGGCGGTGTTTTTTTCAAATCCGCAACTGCCCATAGAGAACACACCTGGCTTCGTTTATATCGTTGCCAATTGCATAGAAACTGGTGCTTGCGGTTGGAAACGGAAATACACGTTACACTTTTTTTTCGCACTACACAATAAAGCACCACGATGGTCGTATCAAACTTAACCTTCTTTCATTTTCAAGCACATTTTCCGTGGCTTCGACCATTTCCACAACGCACCAAGCACAGAAATGAAACAACCTCGCGCGAATCCTGCCAAGAGCGCTTCGATAACATCCGCTTGCTGTCAGTGATAAAACTACTCTGTGCGTGTGTAAGTGTATTGGACGAAAATATTAACCAACAGCCATGCGGATGGCGAAGGTGAGAGAGAAGTATCGTTGAGCGCGAGTTTGTGTGCAATTCTCTGTGTATGCCGGGCAGGTTTGCTCTCCGCGTGAGTTTTTATTTCGCTTGCTCGTAGATCGTCTGTTTCACTCTTCCCACCTCGCTCTTTGGTTGAGAAGCATCGGTGTTCGGAGAGATATTCTTTCTCTCTCTCTTTAGCTAGCTAGATCTGCTACCTGTTTGAGTTTTTATTTGCGCTTTGACAAAACGTGTACCTATCCCTTTCCTTCTTTAGCAGTCCGTTTTCTTTCCGTTTAGTGTTTCTTGATCTACAAGGATCGTTTGTGGTAGTGTTTGCTGCAGTGTGGTGATCGCTTCTTATTACTTTAGGTATGAAAATGTTGAAACTGATTTTACATAGCATGACGCGCATTTCGCATAGTTTTGCAATAGAAATACAGAAGTAAAAACTATATTTTCCAGCTGACTCCAACTTAAACGTAGTGTCGTAGTTGGATGTCGTAGTCGTAGTGTATGTCTAATCTGACATACAGTAAGTGGGTCTGTTTTCCAGACGCCTGAACTATTACTAATATGATCTGTGCTAGCTTCAACAATTTTACACTCGCCGGGAAAAGCAGCAAAAAACAAGCAACAAGAGGTAAGTTCTTGTCTATTTATTTTTGCTTTTAACAGTAAGTGTAGCTTCGCTGCATCTGTTTCTAGAATGTTTGCATATACTATACCGCAACATGTCCGCCTGACGAGTTTACGAGCGTATGAGTTTTCAAGCGGATTTCGGAGAATTGGTGGAAGGTATCAACAGTTTAGAATATGGTCGATTAGCAGGTGTCCGTAAACGGGGGCTTGCGATAAAATAAAACCTTCTCTGTTTGTGTCAATCTTTCTATCATCATTTTTTTTCGCACGTCCGCGATTAGGAAGAGTAGCAGCAGTTCGCTGACTAGAGAATATAAAATTATATCAAATAACCATGGTAACCATGTCCATGGCTTGTCACCAGATGGTTGCGAACAGAGGACGTGAAAATAAATTGGATTGACAGACTTAATGTTGTTCCCCATGTAAAGTGCTTTATGTTTACAGAATAATCAGAAATAGCATTAAACTGAAGAAAAAAATAAATCATGTTACTTTATATTCAGTTCATGCATCATTAATTGTTCTATTTTCACTTCCGTTCTAGTTCAAGTTCAAAAACAACTGCAGAACTAACTCTGTATAACGATGCAACGGTAGCTTCTACGACTCCGACGATCACAAAAATACCAACAACAGTAGCACCATCAAGCAGATCAGTTACATCAGAAGAAACACTGGAAGAGCAATTACGGAGACATGTCCGAGACCGAAGGTAGTTTCCAGAGCAAATCATCGTGCTCAACAAGTTTCAGTAGAGAAAAAAAAATCCGACGTTTCTACTGTGACTGATCCTGCCTCGGTCAATGATGGGCCACCATATCAGAAGAGATTACAGCCTCCAAACGTGCAAAAGGAAAGAATTGCTCAACCTCCTTTTCTGGAGCAACAGGCCTATCACTCATCTTACCTAGCGCAACATTTTGCTGAGAGCGGTAAAGGGTAATCATGAACACTGCAGCCGATCCGAGGTACATGTACTACCGCCAAGAACACCTTAGGACATTGCTTTTCTGAACGGCCGAATCTGACCGCTAGTGTATTCCGCCTAAAGCTGAAAGCAGTATTCCGATCATTTTTCAGGAGTATACGGGGTGCAGATAACATTCCATCGAACTTCAGTAACTCAGCTTTTCCCATGCGCACCTCCTGCCATAAAAGTGGCCGAACAGGACAGCAGAAGGTAGAGGATTTCGATAAATTCGTATCCGCTGATGTCCCAGATCCTTCAGCCAGCAAGCAGCTCTACCGTACGATCCAGTCGTGTATGATTCATGGACCGTGTGGCATCGCCAAGCCAGCAGATACGTACATGAAGTTTCACGCTCCAAGGAATTTTCGAAGCTGTACTGAAAACTATCCACAATATCATCATTGTAACACTGGAGGGACTGTAATGGTTACGCATCATGCCAGCAAGCCACCATTATTTTGAAAGGGATCGGATCCTGTGTGAAGCAATAACATATCCCATGCCCTCTCGATTTCGCAATTTTAACAGGTTTTTTGGTAATAGGGTAGCTGCAAAACCGTCCACTGCTGTGGGAAAAATATACGGAAGTATTTTGCGAAGATTTTTACCACCAGCAATGCGAACGGCATTTGGCGGAAGAGTCGGACCTAAATGATAAATCTTTCTTGCTCGAGAAGGTGCTGGCGTACACACGACGAATCGAATGTCTCATTCACCACTCCACCGAGTGGCATTAAGTTGTTGCCGTACACCCATTGATTCACGCAGGTCTTGACATCCAGGTTAATCTTTCTACTACTTCAGCCGCTATAGCACCCTATGGCAAGCCTATACCATTCAAACCGTAATCACTGCTACCTGTCCCCACAGACATTAAATTATAACTTTCGGCTACTTCAACTACTAGCCGTTGCATTCCTGTCCGTTTGGACTTACAGCTGTCCATTCCGTGCTAGCCGTCTGCACCCTACAGGTTTGGCTACTCACCTGTTGCCACTGTTATCTGTAAAAACTTTGGTAACGAAAATTTAACGGGTTGACGTGGTACTTCTTCTTTACTCTTACGCTAAACAACCGAAGTCATGCCTGCCGTTTTACCGGCTTGCTAAACTGTTAATGTATCTTTAGAATATCTTTAGTAACGACCGAAGTCTCCTCTCGCTAGACGGAGGAAGGCGGTCATGGTATATGTCCTGTGATGTGAAAGATCGATGCCGGTACCATTAAACCACCGGACCATAATTAACGTAGAAACTTTATGCATAGTAATCGAAATATATGGTATTAACAGTGGCACTAGCAGTACATTATTTGCTTCTAAATTATATTTTAAAACATGGAATTGGGTTTATATGAAAATGTAAGTGTATCGTAACCTAGGTATAGGAGAACTCGATAGATTTTTTAAATCCTACTTGCACAGTTTGTAAATGCGATATAGAAAGAACCGACGTTATTGAGGTTAATTTGTTGTAAAGAGAATACACAAATTCAAAATTAAATTCATCATACGCCAAATAAATGCCGCCAAAAGAGATTCATCTGGATGGGGCTTTCAGTAGCGCTGACGTTAACTAATTCCCGCTGCACTTTATACAAAGAAGAAAAATTGTATTTATTGGATGGAATCTAATGTAGAAAGGGTTGTTTTTTTTCTCTCGTTGTTATTAACTTATTATTAAATGATGGTTATATGACCGAACCGATTTGCCATTCTGTTTAAAGTAATTACGATTACAAACGCGCGGATTTGTAGACTTCTAGACTTTTTCAACACCTACTACTACCATTTTGTTTACTTATTTAGTAGTATGTAGAAGTAACTTTACAGTAGCTGACCTAGTTTGTTCGAAATGTGAGTGACAGTGACATTACCCAATTCCATAGTTTCGAAATGTTAAGTAACTACGACATGCGTCAGAATATTATACTGTTATATGTAGCTTAATGTCCTCCGACCTGACCGCCATCGTAGCACGTCCGCCGGCCGATCAGTGTGACGCGACGTGATCAGGTTGGAATGTTAAATGAAGTAAACCGGGTACCCCCTCAATGACGTACAACGACCGCGATATATGCGACAACGAGTACGAGAAGTGACCATGCCCACTTCCCTCACCATCGACCGCGTTGTTCGACCGATAGGATTTTTGGTGGCAATTAATTGAGTATAAATATGGCTATCTGAGGACACAAACGGCACAGTTCGCATCCAGCAAGCGATCAGCAAAGTTTCTCAGCTTCAACCCCTGCAACAAACAAGCAACCAAAACCCATCCCAAAATGTTCGCCAAAGTGATCATCTTCGTTGCTATCGCCGTTGCCTGCACTGCAGGTAAACCACTGACTGCAGCTGTTGTGGCCGCTCCGGCTGTCGTGACCGCCCAGAGTTCGCAGGTTATTGCCAGAAACTACAACGGAGTGGCTGCTGCGTACACCGCGCCTGTTGTGGCTGCCGCTTACACTGCCCCGGTGGCCGCTGCCTACACGGCTCCAGTTGCTGCTGCGTACACTGCCTATACCTCGCCGGTGGCTGCCGCCTACACTTCTGCTCCAGTTGCTGCTGCCTACAGTGCGCCACTGACCGCTGCCTACAGTGCTCCTCTGACCGCAGCGTACACCGCCTCGCCGTACGCTCCGTACTATCCCTATGTGCTGTAAAGAAGCTAGATATCACGAACCGAACACCAACCCATGATTGTTTGTTGTAAATAATTACCATCGCACCATTAAGCATTTCAATTGGTCGTGAGTTCCCAGTTTGAGGAGTTTCTTTATTGTTTGAAAACGAAAGAAAATTCATCATCGGGTACTCTTCCATTCCGGGGAGTCATTATTCTTTAGATCGTATTTTTTCGAACACAATTGACCCATGGTCTGCAAGAACGCAAGGTTGTTCTGAAGTACCCACCGTAAAGGGCTATCCTTTTAGAATGAAACGTATTGGTGTAAGTACCCAACAACAAAGAGATTTACGGCTCTTCTTCACTACTTGGTCATCTTTTTTATGAAAAAGGCAAACCGGAAGGAAGTCTATTCACTCGAATCGCAACCGGACGTAGTAAAACCTCTTTAAGTACCCCGAAGTTGGTACACATATTTACGGAGCAATGAAGCAATCGGGCTATCGGAAGATTGCAAATGCATTTCAAGCTGTGGAGCACTTTGAGTGTCACGTTGAGCAAAGTCCCCCCTCAATTGGCCTAGTTTTATTTTGCATGGTCTTAAATGAGAGTGGTTCTGATATACTGGTAATGATATTTTCAAGGTCACAAGCATACAAACGTTTTTGTTCACTTTCTCTTCTGTTCTTCTGGTAGTTTATTAAAAATTTATTTTTTAGTATAAACAGTTTATCCAGTGTCAATATCCACAATGTTTAAGTATAACGATGTTCTAAATATTTACGTAATTAATAAATTGCATTTTAACGTATTTTATTGATTCTAATACACTTGAATGAAGTAATTCAAAAGGGGTGTACCGTCCGAGGTCATGCTTGCCGTGTTACTCGCTTACTAAACTATTTTATACCACCGTAGCCGGTAAGTCACACCCCGCTTGTGGATTTTTATTAATTTTTGGAAACCTTATAATAACCACATTTATTTTTTTCATTTTCATTTTCCTTGGGTTATTATTACGATAGAAGGCGTAGACATCTTCGATTCAAAGTTTTTCAAGTTACAGAAATTACCGTGAATTTCTAAATATACTTATAGGTATACTTGTAGTAATCCTAATTTGTTAGGAAATTCCTCGTACAATAAATAAGCTTTCCTGAAGCCAACGTGCACCATCAAGCCTCAACTACACCAAAACGAATGGTGTAGGTGTCACAGGCAAATGGTCCATTACCATCATCACGATGCAGACCCGATTTCTCTACTCAGAAAATGACGAAGACGAAGAATTATGCTAATGCCACACATCAGCAGAATGTTCATAAAAGGTCGGTCATCCGTTATCAATCATTCGAACGGCGTACATTGCTTGGAATGCAACTCAGTCCAAGATATTTCGATATTTTCGTACCTTTCGTTTCTGAGTGTCCTACTATCCTGATCTACGTGGAGACTCATGCGACTCAGCTAAGCTTCCATAGGTTCAGCTGATTGTTTAAAGCGATTTGCTGATATTTTCCGTTTTCATTTCTTATCACGATCTTCATACCTAGTTTGCGAGCCAACGTTGGTTTGCGCGTGGAACTGAGGAAATTCCTGCGTGCCGGGAATCCTACCGTCAGCCGAACCACAACCAGATGGAATGGCATTACGAAGCACGCATGTACCATAAGGAGAGCGCAGAAGAATACTCCAAGAAATGCCAACAATTCTCATATTTAATATTCATACCCATAATTATGCACGGTACGTTTCTGGCGGTTAGAATTTGCCACCGGATATCATCAGCCTTTCTATTGAAGCGGTACACTGGTAGGAGACAAAAAGGACGAAGCCACAACCAGCATCCTGGCCTGCCGTAAGGTGTTTGCTAGTATATTTGCTCCATCACCGTCGCAGTAGACGTGCAAACTTTTTATTTTGTTGCGTTGGCAATAGAAAAGGATGTCCCGTGGCTTGCTACGGTGGAAACGCTAAGTGAAGCTTCTGCCATAATGGTTTGATGCTGACGTACTGATGGACGCCATAAACAATGGACGGACAGATCACACAGGACAGGATGCGTTCGTAAAGAACCGGATGGGCGGACACTGGTTGGGTAAAATGTGTGGCCAAATGCTGGTCAGGTACGGGACCGCGAATCGAAACGCATCAAAACCAATAAGCCACCTCAACAAGCGTCCCATCAAGTCTAGTCCAAACAAATCCACGATAAAAAATAGAAAATGACGGAGCGGACCAAACCGAGTATGGCGTACAGAGCAGAAGGTTTGTGGCATAATTGTGGGCGCAAATGGCTTCGCCCCATAGAATGGAATGTATTCACTCGTAGCGAACGATAGAAAACAGCTAGAGCATAGAGTCGGCGGAAGCACGTGGACCGACAGCTTCGACAGCTGACGGTGAAGAAACAGCGGTGCCAGCGGTGCGAGCAGTTTATAATTGCAGCCGAGTTATTGCCGGTGGAATGAGATTAAAAAGCTAGTGCATACGATATCCTCGTGGAAAGCAGAGTCAGGGGGAATAAAAACTATGCGGGAAACAGTGGAAACGTCGAAATAATGCTGGGACCTGCTTATGCCCCGTGGTCTGCATTGGAAAATGCACTGTAGATTATGTTAGTTGGTCATAATTGACTCTTACGAAAACTACACTTTTACACATTTGGCATAGCTTATCTTGTTTAATTAGCTTGAAGAGGATATAGAATTCGCATGGAACCTTTTTTACGTATGAATTTTTATGTAATTCGTACTTATCTCACTATTAAAAATACTTTCTTTAGAGGGTTTGTATAATAAAAACATTGATCCTAGCCTCTTTACGGTTTTAACATCCGTAACTTTTGCAGCTCCTACACATCTACATCTCCTTTTATCTCCCCTCCAATGTTGTACAAAGTCGAATCGACGTCGAATCGTTGAACTGAACATTTTTCACTTTTGTGTTGACATTTCAAATCCATTGTTAATAAAATTAATAAAATGTCATTTGCTCTTAATTTCGGAAAATTGTTTGTTTAAAGTAATCGATAAGCGATGAACAGCGATCACATATAATTTCATCTATTACAAAGATGTCAATCTCAAATTTCCTACATTTTGTTTAGAATTAGCTTAGGTTGTAAAATTTCCCTTATACCCATAGACTTAGCCGAAAAATCAGATCTACCCACGAGCACACTGTCCAGTTGAGATTCGCATCCACAACCAACTGATTGTTACACCGTTAGGTATTGCGCATTCATTCTTTTTGCTTTGTTTTGTCAAATATTATTTTTTATTTTCAATTAACTATCAGTTATTCCCATAGTCCTCAACACGTGCTAGTTCAAGCCAGCGGTCTACAAACCTGCTCTGGTGGAAAAGGAAGCAGACAGAAATTACGTCCGCTGCTGCATCATCCATCATCGACAGCCATCGTAGCGCGACAGAGTTCGCGGTCATCCTTTGGCACCTTCGTGGCCCTTTTTTGTGCCCATACAATGAATTGCCATTTCCCGTTCAAGACGGCATCCTGCCAGTCTGTCCAGGATGTATGCGCACAATCCCTACCCACTCCGGCATCGTAGAGCTCTCACGGACAATGAGCAAACAGTACCATTCCCACCAGTACAATCTGACCCGGTAAAGTTCTTAAACTGTATCGCGCATCGACTTACGTGTCCTGAGATCCTTTGAACCGCGACCGCGTTTATCAGAAGCGCCGGTCATTGAACTTCCGATGCAAAAGCTTCGTCCCGTATCAGCCATTTATCAGGCACAGTCTAGCCGCGGCGACGAAAAACTCTCCCGGCCTCTAAGGACTCCGAGGCTTATGGGTTTTCGCCCTCACCAAGGCACACGAGGCGTGGACTTTATTGGAGGAAAAAGAAGCAGAAAGTAAGGGAACGATAGCAGAAACCACTAGCCTATAGGTTTCATACATCCATTCAGCCAACTCCCACTGATAGAATATCCCGTGGGGCGGGTTTTTAATAAACGGTGCGTATCATAGACCAGCCACGTCCACGCAAAATGTAAAAAGGAATAATTCAACAAATCACCCCTTTTCCCAGACAGCATTAGCAAAGACGCGAAACTTGAGCATACCCTGTCGATTGAAATAAATTTACGATTAAATTACAATCAAGATCGTATTACTTGATGATAGAAAATTGGGGTTTTCTCAAACTTCCAGTCACCCTTTAATCAATTGATCAGCTCGGTGGTGGTTCAAGCGTGATGGGTAGAGTAGTTAGGTCGGTTTGATTAGGACCAGTCTAGAACATGAGGCTTTTACAGTGTGTGAGTTCGTGCCTATTTATCAAATTGATATTCAACAGCGTATATGTATGGATGCGAACGTGCGTCCCATAAATCCTATCACGGTAATCAACCGGCTTTCGATAGGAGGGGGAACTATAAGAAAAAAATGCCTCTCCCACCATGCAGTGGGTATTCCTGAACCAGCACGACGATGAAGAGGGTGCTTTTATAAAGGATATATATTTTGTCCTGCTCATTTTGGCCCAGCTCGTGTTGCACCGAATTAGGTCACACGTCGAAATAGTGCCAGATTTACTCTTGTGCTCTTTATTTTTTCTTTGCTGCATTTTTTCCTGATCAACGAGGTAATGCGTGTCTACCTGTGGCTTTGTGTGCTAAGTAAAAAGTTTTCGCTAGAATTAAATACAAAATAGGTTTTGACTCACAGAAGGTCATATTAAGTGGAATTTTTCAATAAAAAGAATTATGTATTTTTATGTTAAAAAATAAATAAACACACAATAGCACTGCCATGCCTTTTAAAAGAATCAAGGAGCGCAAGGACTACTGATAAGAACAAATGGGGTATAATGCTTTTCCTTATCGATGGGGAATCACGGAAGATAAAAAAGTGGGTAGCAAAAGGATCCTCGTTACCGTACGTGAGTTAAATTATAGGGGTCACGACGTATTTTGGGACAATTATGACGTAATACCTAGGAATCTATGTATGTGTTTATTGCACGGGTGCGCCCCGTTCGGGACGGTTTATGCCTGTTTGTCTGGAAAATTTACATTTGCAAGGGAGGTGCCATCCGTCAATTTAATCACATTCGAGAGTTTTTTTTCGGACATTTTTTTGGTTATGGTTCGTGTGATATACAAACCATCCATTAAATTTGGGTTTCCTTCAGTCCTAAATACAGACAGACGAATAGCCTACCAGACATGCAATGACATGTTGCACCGGGTGTCGAAAGAATCGCTGACTGGGGAAGGATCAGCTGTTCGATAGCAATATTTATCTTCTAGACTAAAAGTGCTTACTCGAACGGCAGAAATCGTCTCACTGATGACTCTAATATCGTTTTAGGATTAGGATCTGTAATTTAATTAATAAAGGACACGCGCGTGTCTCTAAAGTGTTGCCTTAATAGGATTCTAATATTTACATTATATTCGATTCTTTCCAACCCGCACAGGATCGATTGATTGTTACCGTGAAATACTCGGAGTGCTCTTCATATACGCATTGGTCAGTCAAGTTCATCCTTCAGTCAGTCAGGCAACACACTGGCCGCGTCCACGATGGATTCCTGGTCACGTTTTACCACCCATAAAGCTGATGGCTCTATTTGTACATTGTTGAATGAAGTTGGCACGTGCTGCACACCAGCGGGAGAGTTTCTGGGATTCTTATATGAAGGGAATATGAAGGGAAACAGGAGTGTGCCGTTGCGTGAATACAGCAATGTGAAGGATTTTTTCTCGCTCTCTTTCGTATTAATGCAGCCCCAAGCAAAGGAGATATTGTAAACGAAAAAAAAATATCACCCTTATGAGCTGAAAATGTACATCACACAGCGACGGCAAGGCCACATGGGTGGATTGTGCATGCAATCGATGTCTAAAACCCCTCCAAAAACTGAGGGATACGTGCGTTCCTACCCGGCGAACAGGCGAACCCTCGCCACGCTAACGTGGCGCTTGGTCGATTACTTAATTTGTTTTACATCGACAAAGTTGATGAAAATGGGCCATTTCGTGAGACTGATTTCTATTTCGTTTCTTGCCGGTAGGAAAAGATTTAGCTTTATGGAGTGTTCTTCTAGACTTTCAGAAGAACTAGAATTTGGTTTAGCCTCAGTTAATGTTGATAAAAGTTTTTCACACTTACCAGAACTTTCTATTGCTATACCTCCGATTGTCCCCTTTTTCTAACAGCAATATCTAAAAGGAAATGAACAGATCGATTTAATCTCATAACACACGCTAATGTCCACTGCTCGGAAGGTGCTCCGACATATCGACAAGACAAGCCTTGGTGCCTGGGAGCTGGCATTATTTAAATACCATCACATACTTGACATAATTTCCCCACATGCTTAAATGCTCCTGTCGCCGGATAAGAACCGGAACAGTAGTTCTAAGGCCATCAGGACCAGTAGACATCCACCGATGGCTACACCATTTGGCAGGAAGGCAGGAAGGTTAGAAGTAAGAAAAAGTTTATCCCATTTTTTATCTTCCCTGCTAACCTCATCGTAGTCTTGTACAAGGCGATGCTGGCTACTGCATAGAAAGAACAATAAAGAGATAGAAAGAGAGAATTCTCCGCATTGTATAATATCGCATCGCATCCATTTCTTGTAACTAGAGAAAGGAAGCAGTAAATTTCCTGTGCGTAAATGCGTATCATCAACCATTTTCGAGGTGCTAGAAAACGAAGCCATTTTATTATTACAATTTTCTAATACATTTAGAATTCAGATACTCTATTTATTGTTAAGTGTATGAACTATCTTGCGTATTGTTTTTAATGCAATTTAAAATCTAGAATAAGAAACAAAATAGTACATAAAAGGTACGTTAACGTACAGGTTGGTCAAAATTTAAGAAAAAAAAAGTTAAACAAATGCCATACGTAGCCATCTAGATGCCAATTGATATTTCGACACAACTAATAATTTGTGTTTTGGAGTTTTTATTTTAATAAAAACAACAAAAATTTAAACATAACATAGCACTTTAGGCGCCAAATGACTGTTAGGAACTGAAAGAAGCAAAAGGAGTAACATGATCTCCTAATTTTACCGTTGGTGGTGATCGATCCTATTATCAAACATGAATGTATTGAAATCTACGAAATTGTTAGTTTTTAGTTTATTTTTGAAAAATATATAAATTATGATCAGACACGGTTTTCGGTTTCTGTTTCATATTTCTTATGTGTTTACTCTTATGTTTGAGCTTTATGAGATGTCCTATTTAATGACTCCGGTAACAAATATCTTCCTTCCTATGTTATATTTTGGTAAAAAATGTTATCAAACCACAGAAGGATGTGATAAATCAATGATAGCAATAGGAACAACGAGAGAAACGTATGCCCTGCCCTAACACAAGTAATGCCTTAAAAGTTGTTTGTACTCAAACAAATGACTGAACTATTACCGAATATCACACCGAGCAGCGGGAATAAAACAGTAGGATGGAAACCGAGCCGTTTAATTAATTCCATGACATTCGAATGTGACGATTTGCCTGCGACGAAATGCCAGTTAAAAGATACTATCAGACCCACAGCTAAAGGCCCGGTACATTTCGGAAATCCCAAAGGGTTACCTGTCGCAGTTTTTGGTTTGTAATTAATTCGTGCGCAACCGGTAGTTCGCGAACTCTCACGTTTGTTTCGCTACGAATACATTATGTCCATTTTTGTGTAGGTTGAATTGCATGCTAAATGCAGGTAAATTGTAATTATTAAAAGAGCTGAATATGTACTCTACACTATGTCTATTGAGCCGTTTTGCTTGTGAAATTGTCATTATCGCTTCACATGCGATAATAGTGTTAGTGAAAGTTATTGCAAAAAACGGAATGGGAAGCATTCTGTAGGAACCCGTTTTGTCAAAGCATGGTTTTACATATATACACTGTTATAAATAATTAACCAATGTGTGTAATCATCGAAAGATTTGAAAGAGTTAGCAAAAAGGTTTTAAATCAAAAATATCCCACGCTGAGGTACCTTTTCAGCAAATCACAGCTGAGGTTCTTAACTCTGAGCTATTTTGTTATTAGGACGTAACGCTGATTCAACACAATATCTTTCCATGAGCAATATTGAATTGTGATCAATCTTATAAAGAACATTGTGCGTAGGTGCGAATTGATTGATGCGCAGGAGATGTTTTTCGAAATCTAACTCCAGCTGGCAGATAGCGACATTACATTGATTTTTTTGATCGAAGATATCCCAGCTCCTGCACCACTAACGGCAGACAGGGGTTCTTTGACAGCACAGTCCCGACATCGAGAAGATTACTAGCATGACGTTGCAGTGCTAGCTGCTTTAGTGGTACTCGAAATCCACTAGAACTGTTCCAAAGAAATGTGGAATGTGGACGAGAACGCCTGTTGCAGTCTTTGCTACGTCCATTGATCAGGTGCCACATACCGACGCCATGAACCATAGCTTGGGCAGAAGAAAGGTGTTCAGGAGAATGCATTCATCACCCAGTGAAGCCACACCAGCTGATGGAAATGTCGAATTAGGACGTCTCAGTGGTTAGCCATCGTTGCGAGGATGTTATTCGGTAAAGAGGATACAGTATTCATAGCGACCGTTTTCTCCACAATCCGAAGAGCACCTGATGGGATACCGAAACACTACCGGTATAGTAAAACTCCAACACTTCGAAGTACATGTTGGCACAAATGACAATTTAAGTTATTTTTAGCAGCATTTTTTTATAATTTGGCCATAATTTACACACTTTTATTAAACAATGAAGGCGTTGTAGGAATAAATGATGATGATCATCATCTTCTCAGAATTGTTGTTGGCAACGGTTATTTAGATTGAATTTCGAAAGAAAATAAAGTATGTGCTCATTCATCACTTGGTGGTTTCTTGGTGAAAATTTGTTTTATTAAACAAGCATAGCAACAACCAACTTTTTAATTCTGCATCATTTTTTGTTTTTGCTTGGTTTTTATGCAATTACGATTCCTGCTCTATAAAAGAGAATCTTAGGGTCACTTCAATGGACCGTTTGATAAACCGCATGAATGATCTTTCTTCCACTCTGTATGATCAGGTTGTATAATGAGATTGATAGAGAGCGGAGATTCAGTGAATAGAAACGCTGGGAAATACAACCTCTCGACCTTGAACGGTTTCGGGTACTACTGAATCAGATAAAGGCCACAAGGCGGTAGTTGCACCTGGTAATCTATTACATAGATCAGCCAGATTGTGTTATAGCATGTAACACAAAAATATACTCATAGAACTTATACAGAGAGACCCCTTCACAGATTTAAATATATTATTGTCCTTCCCATGTTCGAGCGATCAATGATAAAAGTAAATATTTTGAATTATCGCGTAAAATACATCTCGAATGTATTTTTAGCACCACGCGGTAAACAGATGACGGCGGAAAACTGCGTCATTTTTGTTGCATGGTGGCAGGCGCATTTTAACTGGCGCGATTTCGCAATTTGCTCCTCATGTAAATAAACCATCGTTTGTATTACAATTGCAATAATGTGCTAGATTTTGAATTGTTAAAATAAGTTACCCGGAACAGCTGCTGGCCCCTAATATCAAATAATCGAAACGTTCTTTCCGTGGACAATCTTTTTGATACATCATGTTGACCAAGAAACTTATGAGATGTTTAAAATGTGTATTGAATGCTCTAATTTATTCTAATAATACCCGAAAACTCTACACCTCTCTCCCATATGCCTGAAGGGTGATTGTTAAAATAGGAGAGAAACTAAACATTAAACATATTCACCCCTTTTGAAGCCGAACGCAAATGCACACTTGCACACACAAACACACACACGATCAGAAGTGACGCACTTCTTTTGTCCGTGTAATCTTCGATGTAAACCCTTTTTACTTCTTCTTCAGTTCCTCGATGGCTTTCTTGTGGCGAGCGATGGCTTCTTCATGATGCTTGATTGATTCCGAATGAAAGTCTTCGTGATTGATGGCTTGCTTCTTCAGCTTAGCCAGTTGTTCTTGGCGCTGCAATCAGACGCAATTAGTGCATTAATATCAAAATTGATTTTATGTTTCCACAATATCCGTTACCTGCTTATAAAAATATTCTTCTTCGTGGGCTACCTCCATTTTACCAAAAGATCCACCGGCTTCCCGAATCGAGCCACCACCGCCGCCTCCCTTACCGGCACCACTGCCCATCTCACCGGCGCTCATGCGAGCGATTCTATCATAAAGCAAAGAAAAAAATGTGCATTTTAACTTTATCGACAGTTTGATAAGCCCACATTAGGAATTGATAAGCAAGATACTTTCGGTAAGCGATATATGGAATCGAACATTTGGATGTTCTTGAAGTGAACCGTTGCGAGCTTTGATTAGCATTATTAGCAAGAAGGCTTGGAATGAATTTCATACAGCGTACCAAACTTACCTCATTCCGCTGGGAATGATCCATGCGGTAGTTTTACGAATGGATTGCATTTTACCAAATGCGCTCGTACTACAAACAACGTTTAATCGAAGACGCAACAACGAAATGACCTCGATTACACCCCTTGGTTCTACATTCACCAAAAAACCAACTGTCAAAATAAAAAGTCGGTAAGGCCAATGTCACTTTAGAAATCAGAAAAACTCCATGACGTTTTTCGAAAAAAAAATTTAAAAAATGCATCTGTAAAATCAAGTTTGAATTTGAATCCCAACCATCAAATCACAAATGAGCAAATGAGCAGTAAA
>JXXA01004821.1:0-22055 GCA_000956255.1 Anopheles punctulatus | reverse complement strand
GACTGGACGGAATATAGTGGAACAAATAACTGCCAAGAAGGAAAAAAAGTACTAAAAACAATCTCCATCTTTACCAGCAGTCAGTCAACTGCTAAAGATCCTCGCACGCATGGCTTAGTGCTTGAAGCGAAGGGTATTTAATATGAAAAAAAAGAAACTACATTACGAGATAGCTAGAAGGAAATGATCAATGTAGAGGCACCATTACTACACCGATGCCCCTAACCCTGCACTAATGCACGTAATGCCAATTTCGCAATTAACATCAATCTAAAATATCACTAATTAGTTCGCTTTTCTCGACCCCATCTCACAGCACCAGCACCTGGGCGAAGCTTTCGCTCTGTTTCTCTCTGCTTCTGCATAGCTTGCCGTACACACTTTTCTTCCATAATCCTCTCTCGGTTTGGCTTAGCGACTCAAAAATTGGTAGCGAAAGAGATGGCCGACTTCGGTTCCCCAAACCTCCCTCTAGCAATGGCAGCCCGTGAAAGCAAGGGAAGGCTCCTTGAAAGCTTACCCTGCTCGTTGCCTTGCGGACAGGATGTGGTGGTGACGGCTGCTTTATGGTTGGCTCTGTCTGTTCCCCATTGTCGCGTTTGCCTGCAAATGCCAACTCCCAGCTATTAGAGAACGACAGTTCCTTAGCACGGTGCAACATGCCGTCCGGTTCCTCGAGCACAATCCGACAAGCGCCCCACCGTTCCGGCGTTCGAAGAAATTTCAGCACTAAAGACTATTCGGAAGAGATGGATCTAACACACTCCGCCTCGGCATCAACTGCACGGTCATGGGGCGGCAGCAACAGCAGCAACAGCAGCGGCAGCCGAAGTACGGATGGTTGTTTCCGATCGCTGCGGTTTGCCGAAGTCGTTGCTCCCCGCCGGATTCCGGCACCAGGGCAGGGGTTGCGTCTTAGCTACAACGCCACATAGACACGTTCGTCTGGTTAAAAATCGATACTTTGCCTTCTCAACGCGGCCGCGCAGTCGGCAAAGATCAAAGAGCAGCAGATCGGTGGAATGAGCGCTGCCCGTTTGTAGTTAATGCTGTAACACACCTTCATTTCCAGACTGGCGTTTTTGGACAAAACGGTTGGCTCGGTGTTATAAGTGAAATGGGAGAAGCAGTACGACGAAAGATTGGCGACCCAGCACGGCACGGTAGTAGCCGCCGCGAGTGGTTTGGAGCAATGCCACGGATGGAAGGGGGAGATTTGTGTTCCGAGAGCGAGAGATCATCATAATGATGTTGCAGAAAATGGGCCGCAATCCGAGCGCAATCGGTCGGAGGTCCCGGCAAGTTTTACAAGAAGACACAAATACTTATTGCAATCCAAAGAGAAAAAAAGGGTTTTAAACCAAGTCAACACATTTTCATGCAAACGTCAGAGTCGTCGTACTAAACAACACGTGTGTATCATGAACATAAATCGATATAAACACTCAACAAATACAAATATCGACTGAACAAGAAATGGAACGTTCAGTGAAAACTAAGGGAGTGTGAAACAAGTGAGTATGTCACTCAATGCTTCTTAATTTTCGTTTTAACCGACAATCGACAAACCGTTCCTTACGTATTTTTTGCCATCATCATGTCACCGTGTGGCGAAATTAGCACTTTTATCCAGATTTTCCATACAAGGGCGGTGACGAATCCGTACGTGCAATGGAACAGGCATCCATAAACTGCAATGGAATGTTGCCGCTCGATGGAATGGTGTTGGTGTACATGATTGTTTTCGGTTTTCATGAATGGTTACTGCAAAATTAGCGCTTGAGTTTGAATATTTCAAAAGTGTGAAGAACTGTTAATGTTAGGGTAATTTTTCTGTTAATATTGGAATATTATTTTACCTAATTGCGCTGGTGATTAAAATGATGATAAGTTAATACAATAGTTGTTGCCGGTTGATCTCAACAACAAGCTAAACCGTCTTAATACGGTGACGGTTTTAATTTTATATATCATAAGAAAAAGAACTTGGAAACTATTTTTATAATCCTTAAAAGCTCAACTAAGCAGTCCAAAAATATTGTCTTTTTCCAGTTGCTACCCTGAATTTCGCTTTTGCTGCATTATTATGTTACCATGCATTATATGCTTGTGAAAATTGTTTAAACATTCTCATAATGCAACAAAAAACTACAATCAAAATGAGACAATTTTGTAACTCTTTCTTTAATGCATCATTTATTTGTAAGACACTACTAACCACACATAGGTTGTCGTTCGATTAAAATCAATCGATCAAAGTTTTCCATGAGACCTAAGCCATTCATTACTACATGACTAGAAGTCGAATAACACCAAACCATACGACGAGTAACGCAAGTGTTTGTGTAGCCAATACGCATAATATTTACCACCGACCTAACTGTGTTTCAGTTTTTCATATGAACAAATCAGCCACAAAGACCACACTGTGAAAAGTTTGTTGCCCTATTTGTTCCTGATAGACACCACATCGGTGGTGTGGCACCTTTAAATGAACTTAAATAATGGATAACCAACACATCGGAACGCTATCGTTTTCTCGTTTAAGGAGTAAAAAACCATGCATTGGCTTCGAACTAAACACAAATCACTCATACACACATACACACACACACACACACTTATGTAGAGAACACACGGGGGGAGACAAATGCGAGACAAAAAGGTACGGCAACAATAACAAAAGTCAACCCAAGCAACAGAACGCTGTGAGTCCGAAAGTGCCGAAGTGCGAATGGAAATTGTTCAATTACTTATTCACTTTAATTAGTTGCGCTTCATTGTTTCCCTCCCGTCCAACCATCCGCTACCACTTGCGAGCCAACGGCTCTCAATATCCTGCAGCAGAAATAAGGTTTCTTTATTTTCGCACTACACTACCCTCCTTTGGAATGATCCTTTTCCCTCGGACCGGCTGGACGGGAAAGCAGTCCGCCAACGAATTCGTAAAGTCATCGTTTGGCAGCTGAGCAGAGCTGGTTCGAGCCTCCCTGGTGCCGTTTCATCGGTCTGATCGGGGTAAAGGCTATGGATATTAAGTTCTCGTTTAATTTCCCGTTCTCTTGTGATGGATGAACGTTTCCAAAGGCAAGTGTTACGCATATAATTGGAACGTATGAGCAGGGTTTGTCACAGCATTTGAGAATACACCGCGCAGGGAGAGTCTATACGATTCTATTTGATGACCATGTTCTGCTTTCTAGTTTGTCCACTTTGTTTCAAAAGAATTCAATGTTCGAGAAATGTGTATTCAAGCGTTGCACGATGTTTATATTCTAAATTTAATGATTCCGTTTCCTGGAATAACAAAATGCTTGGGTGTTCTCGCCGGTTTGCTGACAGGCTTACGTGAAGGAAATGGTTGAATGTAATTTTATTGCTAGAAAAACAAAAGATGCTGTTTGCAACAATCAATTCCGCCCGAAACCAGTAGCTACTTCGACCGGGGCTTCAAACGAAACAGTAGCAATGTTGGTGGTTCACTTAGCACTATTCTCACGTGCCTTCCAATAAAAGTCGTTCCGACCCACTCGACCCGACCGTCGGGTGAAGTGAGTGTACTGTAGGGTGCAGTAAAATGGCTGCGAATGGCTGCACCAGCCTCCATAGGGATGGGAGAAGCGCGAGGAACCAGCGCCGTGGATCGCGTGGTCCGACCAGTGCAAACAAAACAAGATAGAAAGGGCCGGTCGGCAATTCTCATTAAACGGGTTAACCATCCTGGGCCGAACGAATCGTTGACCGGATCCCGTTGCGCACCGATCACGGCGGCTGTGAAGGTAGCAGCCCTGAGGAGCCGATATTTGACTTTGCCACCAACTACTTTCAATTAGCATCTACAACAGCTTCCGTTTCGGTATCTGGCCTCAGAAGGCCTTTAGCCGGGGCAGTGCAGCAAAACAGTTGCTCGCAGACGACCCGAACCATCGATCCAGAAGCGCAAATTAAGCCATCCTCTGGTGGGTTGGGGTTTCGAGCGATGGGGCGGCATCACCCTGGCTACTCAATAAAAGCCAAATCGAAGCCCAAAACGGTAGCACTAGCCAATAGGGAAACGATTTTCTAATCATTACCCCGGCGTAAACGGGTGTAACCGGGCGTATCGTAGTCGGTTCCTTTGTTCTCGTTCGATGCGTTCCACCGAGAAAAAGGCTGAGACGTGGAAGTATAAGAAGTTTTTCGACGCATCGAATCTTCTTGTTGTACTTTAAGTAAGCAGTGTACGGCAAATAAGTTGTATTTAAGGATTTTTTTATGTTTTAATTTCAGGAAACTGGTTGGACAAAAAACTATTCAACTTCCTGAGGCATTCTTTTTCTCTCTTTCAAGGGCCGGAATCGATTCGGAATCAATTCGGAACTGAAGTGAGTAAAGCTTTCAGAGTTAAGGTTTCTTAAAATGCATCAAGTGTGAATCAAAAGGGCATTAATTGGATTGTGAAATGAATGAATGGGTAAAGTCAAGCTTAAAACCAAGACATTAAATGAGATGAGTTTTTTGTTCTTGTTTCAATTTCATACAACCAATGCTAACTTCCTGTACAATGCTTAGCATGGCAATGATATGGCAAACGCTGAGAACAAATTTCCGATCAGACCTGCATGATAGATCTAAATGCAATTCCAAACTCTCTCCGTAGAGGACTTCAGTTGCTTTCAAAGGGCTGCATGCGTGTCGTTTTCGGGAGAATGGCTTCATTAGGCAACCGGAACGAAAGAGCGGACGGTAGGATAACTTCATCAGCCGCAGGAACAACAGGAACCAGATCGGCAGCGCTCCTCACCGTTTCTCGTTTGTGGCCCTTTCTCGGTGCGCAATGAATACACGAGTGGCTGTGCATTTCGTTGTAAGAAATTGGTTATGGGCTTTCGATCATTTTCACGAGGGCTCGCACTTCGGCACCCGACCGGAACTGATTCGCAATTAGATCGACATTCAGCTGGACTCAAGCTGGCTTGCAGTTTGTCGTGCCTGTTTGCATTTGGGTGTACTCATATGTACGCACATTTAGGCCGATTCAGGCAGCTTGATGCTAAAAACCCACTCAACGTTTGTCAACCAGACGCATTATGAACCATGACTGACGACTGCGACAGAGGCATGGCCTCAAATTGGGAAACAAGAATGGTCCGAATACTTCATCAATTGGTGATTTTCGAGTTTATCGAAGCACGGTGTCATTGTAGCGTTCGTCGCAAATTACCAACGCTGTTCAGCATCAACATGATTGATGGTCGTGAGGATAATGTCACGAAACAAAATATTCATGTTGAACGATTCACAAGCAATGAGGAAGAAGCATTGATTTTAGCTACTTAAAATTCATCATCGCTTCGAAATGAAGGGAGAAATATAGATTGAACGCATTTGCTGCAGTTATTTTTGGGGCCAAATCTTTACTCGAGCTTATATACAAACTGTTGGCTTTATTTACTTGCATATTTACGTGCAATAAAAACAACGAACTTAAAACTGGTAAGAATATTCATTTAGATGATAAAAATATTCGTATAAGCTTAGAATGCTACACAGCAATTTTTACATTTCATTAACGTCATTAAACCATTATACAACCAAAGATGTAAATTTGCTGAAGATAATTTGTACAATTTATTATTCTCTTATTCACTAAGAGAATGAACTATCGAAAACTATCGCGCCTTTTTATTATTATTCAAACATTTATTTTGAGGATAAAATGGATTTCTTTTTGAAATTCTTAAGTAAATTACTTGCTATACGTATGTTTTTCAACATGAGATATCAACTTTATAATTTATAATAATTTATATCGCGTGTCTAAAATTATTGTTTGAATCATTGCTACAGAAAATGAATTAGTTTTCCCTGTGCATGTTTCGCGCAAAATTACGAAGAGCTATTTTCATGACAAACCACGATCATTTTCTATCACTTACAGTGATTTAATTTTTTTACGATTGGTTTGTAATTTACCTTGATGTAGCATTCATCAATAGCAATCACATGTGAATTTATCATGCAGTAATAATCTTCTGTAGCTTTAAAATGACCCTCGAAATTAAATGTGATTTTCAGCATTCGAACATATCGTTTGCATTGATGCCTCCCCCACCAACCTCCGTCATTGAGCGCACCGGTAATATTGTTGAATTTATTTGTAATTTTTTAACGCACGCGAGTGCACATTCGAGTGATTGCGTTGGAGTGTTCAATTTGATTAAGCGATACTTTCCACTTCCAGTTCGGCGGGAGCGATAGAGCATAATGTGCGAAGTGTGTTCACGCAACAAAATCTTTCCCACTACGGGTCTGATAAGCGCCTCGGATATTAATATGAGTATATGGTACATCCAACGGGTTTACTACGTAACAACAGAGAGGAAGCATCAAACGGTTGCTTGCGATTCATTATCGCACCGGGGTCAGCTTGTGCGGACAGTCTGATTGTGGGGCAGAGGAGCGGGAGAAACAGATGATTGCACTGCACTGCACTCGATCAACGATTAATTCTTTCACTAATGATTGGTGCGATAAATCAAGTGTTCTGCGGACAATGTCAACCGCGATGCCACCAAGACGAATCGCGCACGGCAGTGCTTCCGATTAAATCGGTGCACTTTTCATTCCATTTCATTCTCAAATCTCCTACCTCAAATTACAGTAATCAGTGAAAATGTGCTGCGACACCTCGAAGCTAACCGCTTCCCAGATGATATCCGCTCCGGTTCGCTTTCCGCCAGACGGACGCCTCCCGAGCTCGAAGTCAACAGAAGAACTTTCCGCTGTGATTCAACGATTCGGTGTCGCCTGTTGCTTCCTGTACTGATCGATGCAGGATTCGATTCGTTTGCGTTTATTCTGATCGAACACTATCCCGGATGAGTGTAAAATGCCATAATTTATCGACTGAATGACAGTTTGCGCAATGAATGATTCAACTGCTGTGGCTCACAGTCGGTTCCCTTGCCACGACTAGACTGGGACGTGTCAATCAAGAAAATTTATGATGTAACCGTTTCAAGCACCTCTTCAAGCCGTTTTTAACTGCCACTTTACGCATCAATGTATTGAATGCTTTCTTATTGAAGTAGTCATGAACGTTGTATAAAATTTTATACAGGATTATTTTGTAAGCTTGTTCGTCGATACCTATATGTTTATGCAGCCCAAAAATCCTGTTATATTCGTTATACTATCTTGTTTAACTATTGATGATGGGTAAATTTCGATCATTCTACTACTTTAATTGCCTGCTTCATTTATTTCAATGTATCTAATTATCTTTTTTTGCAGGAAAAAAAACGATGTACGGAAATTGTGCTGCGATACTATCACGTTTAATGTAACCTTCCGATTTTCATGGGCTGTAATATTCGGTATCGGCTACATTGCCCGTACTAATTGCAGCCTGCTTTGTTTAAAGATAATATTCTGATGATTCGTTTGGCTGTGGTTTAGAATTCACTGGGGTTGAGTTATTTTCAGCTGAATAATTAATGCCACTCTTCAAGCTTAAGCGCCCGGGCTAGAATGAAGGTAGTATTTACGGAATGTCAGTAAAATAGGCCTTCGATTGACATCAATGTGATGAAGGGCGTAGTAGGTGGAAGTAAATTTAACGTACCGCCAGAAGCCATTACTGTTATCGATAATTTGAATCAGGATGGGAATTGGTATCATTTAAAATTACTACTGAGCAATAGAGCTTGGCGTGGCCTAAGACCGCATGACTCGCGACTCGAAGGTATTTTAATTGCCCTCAACTTGGACAAAATTGAAAACTGTCCAGGCCCGAGCAGGTCACCGTGCAATTACGAGCGTAATAAAGTTTACCCATAAGATGTTGTTTTGTGCTCTAGATTGATAAAAGCAATTCATTTATGACACACGAAAAGTAGAATATTGTACCATTTAAAGCAGTATGAAGCTAAAAGTTACACAATTATTGACGAAGGATTTCAATTTTTATTTGCATGAGGATGTGTTTATCATATTGCATTTGTTTATATTCCAAGTTACATTCAGTGTTTGTGTTCCAAGTTTTACATTTCCTTATAAATTATTCAATTGATGATCGTTTAAAAAGGTTTGTTTACTTTTCGTTTTTACGATTAACTAAGGTGATGAAAATGCACCAAAAAAAAAACAAATGAATTTAGTTAGAAAATTCGATTATTTCACAACTGGATGTTTCGTTTTCTCACCATGTAAAAGCTACCGGAAACTAATCGAAAAAAAAAACAATCTACGCACGTAATATATCAATTAGGAACAGATGACCAACGCATAACGATGATGGTTTTACAAAATGGTCGCATACGGTTAAATTTTTGACAAATGCCGTACTCTCTCTCTCTCTTTCTTCTTCCCCAATCATGCTGGTGATTATAAAGTCATTTCCGTTCCTTTCCTTCCGTGCAACTTATGGATGGTTTGGTAATTTGTGGGCCATTATTAGGGTATGGTTTGGAGCGGTACTCCCATCCAGAGTCGAATGGAATCGGATTGCGATACGTTTTAGGCTCGTAAATGCAGCTGCTTGGTGCATTACTGACAAATATTGAATTGGTAATCAGTTTCTATTCTCACGCTGACCGTATGTTAATAATTGTTCATACATTCCGACAGCTGTTTGTTTATGCGTTTAAGAGCATTGATCAAGAAGTCGGAGGAAATACTTTTTGGTCCACTTATGATGGAAGCTTTAAAACAAATATCTCGTCTTAGGTTTATTTTCTAGCCTTGGTAACAGTAGCATTAAGTAAACATTATGATCATTCATTTTTTACAACCGTCCCTTCAACGTTTATAAGTTGATAACACTCCTTGTTTTAGCAAGACAGGTTTATTTTAACTTATTAAAAAATAAAAATAATAAAAATTATATGACTTGAATCAAAATTATTTTCAAAACGTACTATTCCACAACACAATTCTATAAAACTTGTAATTTGTAATAAATGTGTAATTTAGAATTCTACTTATGTTTTCTGTCATGCGTCATTTTGGCTGAACGTAAAAAAAAACAATAAAAGAAGTTACAGTTACGAATGATATGAACACTATAAGTAGACAGTGAAGTGAAGGAAAACTAAATATTGGAAGGAATTTTACTACATAGAAAATGGTGAGGGTTGGTCTACCCTGCTGTAGAGCAGTTCAGAAGTGTATTTTCGCAAAAATATCAATACATATGAGTGCCAAGATGCAAATCCCCGAAAAAGAATGCCAACTCTCGGCATGCCTATAGAGAAGAAAACCGACTGGGAGGAATCACATCTCAACATTTGCTTAGTGCGGGAAAGAGACAAAGCACCAGCCGAGAGCGCAATAAATAATACATTTAACTTCTAAAATACTTTTGCACTTAGTCGTCTAACTACATGCGCTCAGAAGTCAATTATCTAACCTAACAAATTAGTCTAGCGAAAAAAGAGTCGGAAAAGAGCAGGCAGTGCGCGCGTCAGCTGAACCCGCGCCACGTGATTGGTTGGTACCTTTAGCACCACTAAGCCCCGCCTTCGAATCCCATGCTTGGAAGCAGAAACGTAGAAACACACGACGGGAGAAGAAAAAAAATGCCGGGCCGACGCGCAAAGCGCAAACGGGGCTTCGCGGTGTAGCCAACGAATTGGAACGAGCAAGTTTCTTTCGAACCGGCACAGCGAACACTTCGTGGCCGTCGTCGTCGTCGTCGTGGTCGTCGTGGTCGTCGTCGTAGCAGCACAACACGCTCTGAGGTTTGCTCCGTGCTCTTCGCAGCCAGTGCGTGGGTAGATTTGCGGGGTAGTTTTTGTTGACGTCCGTCGTCGCGGGGGCAGGTGTGCTTGTGTGCGTACGCGTGTGTTGTTTCGTGTCGGTCTACTGCAAGTGCAAACTAGGTGTGCAGGTGTGCGCAATAGTGTACGCAGAAGTGAAGTAAATTTTCGTCCGTTTTCCTCCCGCGTATGCGTGACGTAACAATTCGTATGACCGAAAGGGCGCGGTGTTTGTACTGAAGGTGAAGCACCTCGCAAGGATAGGTGATTCAAACAGTGCGTTCCGTTTGCGCTATGCACTGTTCAGAATATCTAAACGGAGGTTGAGTAACTTTGTGCGTAAGCTCGATGTGCAATGTATGATAAATGTAGTGAGATAAAGTGAGAAAAATTAAAGACGAAAGGAAAATGTGCGCGTGTTAAGTGACGAAATCGCGTCTACAATCCACGGTCGGTTTTAAAGAGTCGTTTGAAAATTCCTATCGCACCTCGTACCGTTGAGGTGTTGTTATTTATTGCTGGAGACGATATTTCGAAGCCAAATTCGACGGTAATGATGCTGGAGGAGGCAGATTTGCGCTCTGGCAAGATGCTGTGCCGCACGAGCAGTCCACCGCCGCCGAGCAGTAGTCCCGTAGGGTCAGAAATTTCTGTCGGCTCGCCCAGTCCACCACCCATCGGGAGCGACACGCATCCTGCCCACCTGCCTCATCCGCATCCCCTGGCGGTCACGCACATGGTTCACCCACATCACCCACTCGTGCACCCACATCATCACCATCCGCATCCCCACACGGCCCTACATGCCCACGCCGCGGTAAGCGCCCTGCAAGCTCGTGCCGAGGACTACTTCACGCCCCTCAAGCGGTTACGCATGGTCGAGGGCGGCAGTGGGGTGGAGCTGGCCAGTCCACCCGGTGGCAGTCCCAAAGAGTCGACCAGCCGAGGATCCAGTCCAACGACGCCGATTAACAGTGCGGGTAGCACCCACACGCTCAACGCCAGTGCGACCAACACCACCACCACTCCCACCACCAATGCCACCAACACCACCAGCACAACCAAATCATCCTCCGGGGCGACCGCGGCCGAAGGAGTCAAATCGTTCTCGATCGCCGACATCTTGGGTCGAGATGCGGAGGCAAACAGCCGCGAGGTACGGGAACCGAGCCCACTTCCGGTCAACGCCGCTAGTCTGCATCATCCCCACCATCCCGCCCTGTCCCACCTGTCGGCGCATCATCCCGCGGCTGCGGCCCACCTGGCGGCGGCGCACCACCATCACCACCACCACCACAGTGGCAGCACGCTGCAACAGGCCGCCTCCAAGATCGTACGACCCTGGGATCATCTGCGCGGCCCGATCCCGGTGAGGCCGTTCCTGCCACCGGCACTGCTGCACTACGAGCATCGGCTCGCCCTGGACTACCATCAGCAGCTGCAGGAACACTTCCGGGCGCAGGCACAGCTATTGCGGCACATGAGCATGGACATCATCCCGTCGGAGAGTGGGTCGGAGCGATCGAGCTCGGCGGCAAGCGATTGCTGCTCGCCCGAGATAGGCCGGGGATCCGACCACCAGAGCCACCAGTCGTCGCAGTCATCCTCGTCTGGTGTGGGTGGTGGATCGGGCGGTGGTGCGGGGGATGGCAGTGGGCGCAGTGGAGCGAATGGAGGTTCCGGTGGTGGGAACAAGTCCGGCAGTGGCAAGACGGCACCGAATGGAACCCCGCTCGATGCGCTCTTTCAAATGACCAACAAAAACTTCGACGAATCCAATGAAGACAGTGGTAAGTTGCGGTAAACAACACCTTTCCAAATTTGTTCGATAAACCGTTAGTGGTTGGCCTCAACCACTGGAAGACCACCGGAAGGAATCGGTCCTTTGTCCTTTGGAACCAAAACAGGACTACTTTCATAAGTGTTTAGTTGAATCCAATTATCTGACAAACAGTAATTGGGCTCTTGCCGTTGAGACAGCACGAACCGCAGCGTAGACCTTCGCACAGTTCACGAAGGAAGCTTCAAAGAAGCAGCCAAACGGCAAAGTCCGCATTTTCACACTTCCTTTTACAGCCACCTCCGTTTGTTTGCGTTAGCAATAAAGCATGTTTGGACAGAGTGCGCTGGGTTTTTCCACCCCACGGATGTGTGACTCTCAGCCGGGGCTG
The DNA here is from genome assembly GCA_000956255.1 of Anopheles punctulatus. Taxonomy (NCBI): domain Eukaryota; kingdom Metazoa; phylum Arthropoda; class Insecta; order Diptera; family Culicidae; genus Anopheles; species Anopheles punctulatus. The sequence continues at coordinate 10,144 of JXXA01004821.1, read as the reverse complement.
CCGTAAGGGGCCCCGCTCGTCTTGGCATTTGCAGCAGTTCGGATTGCTCAAATATTTGCGCCGTCAGTAAAGCAAACAGAAATGAAATAGAAACTGTTTGCCGGTTGTGGGAAATGAAAATGATTTCTGAGTAATTTGTCCACAAAGACGTTTGACAGTGACAAGCCAACAGACAGCGGGCTAGCTTACAGTAATAGTTTTCTTTGCTAGCTTTTACTTGTTCTTATCGAGGGGTTATTGAGCAACACGGCTCGCTCGAAGAACGTGCTATTTTGAAACCTCCCGCATCCACGGTAAACGATGAGCTCCAGTCCAGTCGTATCTATTTGCCTCCCGTACGTTCCGGGGCTTCATTTTATCGACCGTTTGTTTTGCTCGCGAGCGCACCGGCGATGGAAAGTGTTTGATAATTTATGAAATCCACTCATGCAACATTCATGATAACGCCGACTGCAAACTAACCAACCAGCGTGCGGAACCTAACGCTGGTCCGTTGGTGCGACCGATCAAACCCGCCTCTTGCGCTCGGAATTAAAATTAGATTAGCAAGGCTTACAAATGAGATCCGATTACCATTTCTCCAACCACCGCCATGGATGCCCGGTTTCGTGGCACGGTTAAACGCTGTTCGTGTTCGTTGTTTTTAGTGCGTTTGTTGTTTTGCGTTTTTTTCTTCTTCTCTTCTTCTTTCTGTCTCTCTCCCTGCTCCGGTTGTCCATCGGTTCGGTGGAGTCAAGCGTGCGCGGTAGAGAGGATCCATGGTGCATGGTTGCGTTGCCGATGCGCGATTAAACGCAATAGACAACGCAATGGCGTTGAGGTGCTTGAATCTCTCGCTGAGGGGGTAGATGGAGGGTTGGAGGGGCGAGATTGTCCATTGTTTTGTTCGTGGCCGCTGACAGTGCGGCACATTAATGCACGACAAGTGTATCTCCGCTGTTGGACTCGTTTGTTAGGCTAACGAGCAATTTTCATCGTTCGACGGGGTTGAGGTGGTGGCGGTAGCGGTAATGGATGGGGCCGTTTGCGGGCCAACAGAAGGTTTTGCTGCTCCGGCGCACTTGGTAAGCTAGTTTCACTTCCGTCACAATCGCACAACAGTGCCGCGTTATCGAGGATCGCCATTTTTGAGGAGCTGCAGACTGATTAACTAACGAGATGCTGCTTAATCAAGGTGCGATCGTGGCTCCGGCACGTCTCGGGGTTAATTACGCCCGGCACGGTGAAGCGACTACGGTGGTATTTACATTTTCGCAGAACAGGGGAATAATCTATTGCCGAGCTGTATAATTTTGCTAGCAGATAGGCGCACTCGCGGGCTGCAATGAATTGATTTTAATTGACGTTATTTATTTAAATAGTGTTCTCAAGTTGTTTCTTTAAGGGGAAAGATTACTTTGAAGCTGTCGGTAGCAAAGTAGCATTATGATAAGGACTTATTTTTTCGGCTCTTCTTCATGAGCGGGAGAGTAACGAAGCGCTTGCGTGGCTTCAAACATGTTGATAAACAAGCAACATGCAAAAATACATTCTCAAATAAAAAACATGAAACTGTAAGGTAAAAAAAAGCAGACCAATTTTCATGGCCGATCGAATCTGAATGGTGCTTCCACTCGTAAATCATTTTCCCAGCGTAACCAGAGCCGAAACGATCGTGATTTAATCGAAATTATGGTTTCATAAAAAAACGTTCTTGAAACAACGTAAGCATACGCTGCTACCGTCGAGCACAGCAGCGTCGTGGATTCGGACGTGAGAAGTAGCATGATCAGCTGCAACCAGATTGGAATCGGATCAATACTGTCCGTTCGTGGACTACGGGGCTGGCTACGGGCTTGGCAAATGTGCGCACCGCGAGTACGAGATTCTATCCGGGGTGAACAATAAATCAAAATCCAATTACCAAAATTTTCGACCTTACGGCTCGGGTGCGAAAGGCCTTGTGGAAGAAGGTTCGCAAGATCAAATCGATCGCTACCGCAACTGGCGCAAGTGATTACGGCGTAATCGACGCATCAGAGCCGACCGACCGGGCATCATTCAGCAAATTGGTATCACAAATAAGCGATCCGATGTCGGTAATGCAATGTTGTGGTTTTTGCACCAAGCAAGACGACATTGCACGGCCGACGTTAGTTTAGTGCGTGGGAAATGGGCAAAGCTTACAAATTGGATTTTATGCCATGTTTTCAACCACTGATGTATTCACTGTGACCATTCTGGATGCGTCAAAACTTAGCTGGACAGCTAAAAACTCGATTATCAGAGCGGAATCGTATGACGAATCTGGCATACCAAAAGTCCAGACTTCCGAAAAGCTCATCAGGTGATGAGAAAAAAAAAAGTGTTGGCCGAAGTGAGAGAAAATAACACGTTATATCCAATTGGATACACCCGATTTAGATTGATCCAACAATTATGTTATTGTCGGTTGGAAACGATGTGTTTTTTTTCGATCTCTCTTCTTTTTTTGAATCACCTTTTCGCCGGCGTTCCTTTTGCCGTGCCTCAGTGCGTGAAAGGCCACTTGTCGAACCGCACACTAATCAGGTGCATCCTGCTCCTAACGCTCCAGGTGAATCATTCGACGGCCGAGGCAAAAGAGAGGTCGAATCAAACAACGCGAACCGGCGCGGACGTCGTCGGCATACCACAAAATCCTTCGCGCGAGTGCGTGATGAATCGATCGATTCGTTATGGCGCAGTCGGCCGCATTCGGTAAAAGAGTCCCGAAAGTAAGCCTCCCGGTTTTGCACCGGCACCGGCACCGGCACCGGCAGCAGCAAATGGAACGAATCGAAGGTTACCCCGGTGCGATCCTCGGCCACGATTGCGGCTCGATGATCGTTTATTTGTCGCCACCAACACCAGGCAAACATTGGTGGCGGCTGCTTCTAAAAAAAAAAAACCATAAAAGCAAAACAAAAAAACGCACAAAACAAAACAACCCGTCAGCGCTCGTTCATTTGGCGCGTTTCGATGGCAGCTGACGGAGTAAGATGGTGGCTAAATGTGTGTGATCGAGCAGCTCGAGAGCCGTAGTTGATCTGCTCGTAAAGTGCCACTTTAAATTATCACGTTCCGGATGTCAGGATACCTTCCTGTTGGGGGCTTCTTTTGTTTCCCCTTCACCCGGCATCGTTCAAAACGGGGGCCCCACAACCGTCTACAAGCAAAACTGGACTAGCTTTACCGGTTGAATGATCGGCACAGTCTGACCCTTAAATTTAGCTGACACTAATGGTGAAGCGGGCAACACTCACACACTTAATTGTTTTTCCCCGTCGGCAGTTGGTTCCTCGACGGCCGAAATCAACGGGACGTCCTTTTCTGCTTCAGATGCAAATGTGCAGCTTTGTTGAGCAGTTGAGCAGTGGTCCGCTATTTGTGGCGAATGGGACGCAATTCGGTCTTTGATCATCATGAGCATCAATAGATGACCGTGCGTGTGAGCGTGCGGCGGGATACATTATGCCGACCTGCATAATCACGATAATAGCGCGACGTAAAGTAAAGTAAATATTGGCCGAAATGAAATGATATCATTATGAATGCAAAAATAAAACATGGTCTCAAATTAGGCCAATAAAGATGTGCCGCGTTTCGGAACGCGTGGAAAACGCCAAAACATATTTGCTTCGGCTGGGCAGATGCACAATAGCCCTGAATGTAGTTGAATATACAGTGCTTTCACCACCTTCCATTCAAATGACTGAAAAACTGGTTGGCAAAGCGAAACTAGCCATTCCGTATGAGCTTATTACAAGTGATGAACGCATTGAGTAAGCCTTCGCTTACATCGCATCCCAAGAGATTTCGGTTTCAGCCTCACACCGCTGCCGTCACGCTCCACACAGGACAAATCCGTCCGCTTTGGTGCGCAATCCGTGGAGAAGCTTATTAGCGCTTGTTTTCCTACTTAGCCTCAGCTCGCCACTCCGTGTTCCGATGCGTTTTTGTCCGAGGCTTGGCGTGTGCGAGTTCCGCCGGCGTCGGTTCGCGCTCGCCGCGATCGATCCGGTTCCACAATTGGTTTGAATAAAAATCCCTACCCAACCGGTGCCTCCCTTCTCCCATCCCCAAAGGAAGGATTCGGCGAGGGACGGGGTTGGGTTGGTTGTGGGATGGGACGAACACAAAATGTGTTCGCTACATCAAAGACCACATGCCGACAGATCATCAATTTTTCATTGATTGACTTAATCACTTTAGTACCGGTTGATTACAGTTTTCGGTTCTGGATCTGGCTTGTTATTCTCGTGTGGCAGGAGGAATGGATCGCACACGGGCACGCACACTACTGGGCTTGCGATGCGATCCGACGGAACTGGCCGACAAATACCAATAAACGTTTAGCTCGTTGTTTAGGGCCCGGGGGAAGGCCTGAAGCCTACAGTCGCTCGTCGTCGTCGTCGTCGTCGTCGTTGTCGTCGGCATCGTCGCCAGCAATCATAATTCTGCAGCGCGAAGGCGATCGAACGATCGGACCGCCAAAAGAGTGTGAATACTGCTGTCGAAAAGGACCGCCGATACGAAGCATGTGGTGCGAAGGATAAAAAAAAAACAACAACACATGTGAAGTGCTGTCAGAATTGGCAGTCATTTTAGCACGCAAGCTGGATTTGCCGAAAAGTGGAACGCACGGAGCAGAATGCAGATGTGGTGGAAACTCCTGTTTTGGGATTAATTAACAGTACTATCGGTTTTAAAACTTTTCCACAACAATTTCGCACTCGAAATGTGCTAATTTTATTTACTTTATGTAACGTGCTAATTTTGTACGTAGAGTGCGACATTAAAGGAAGGTCATTGTTGAATCATTCAGCCAGCAGTGCAGCAACCTTCCCGCAACATATGACTGGGTGTTGAGAAAACATCAAATCGGACAAGATCGACCAGACGGATTAAGGTTAGGGTTAGAACAACCAAAAGCTGTTAATAGCTATTATCCATTGATAATTCCACTCGGCATCTAAATCATCGATTTAATGGACCAGTGACGGCCTCTGCTACGCAAGGAAATGTGAAGAAGGTAGGCCGCCGTGCGCCTCCGAATTTGTCGACGGGTCCAACTAGGTTGCTTGGCCCAGTCACACACACACACACACACACACCCTAGTCCGAGCATCAAACGTGTATGCCGCCCCCGAGACAGCAGCCCGACATTGGCCGGTTGAACAGCATTACTCATTCAACTATTAGGTACAACAATAAAAGTCATAATAAGCCAACAACAAGCATCTGCGGCTGAATCCGAATGGGTCCGTGCTGCGCGTCACCCGAACGGACGCTCTCACACACTGACAAATATGCCCGGAACGAAGGTGTGAAGGCTTCGCGAGATCTGGCCGAGATCGCTAGAGGGTGGTAAATCAAGCGCATCAAACAAGATTTGAATGTATGCCAGCGGAAACGGTCGGAGATGACGAATGGTTCGAGGACGGGCAGGTAAGCCTCGCGAGAGCCACAAGTGTCGAAAAAGGCACCAAACATATGATCAACTGTGCGATGTGACTTCTGGCTGCGTGTGTGTGTGTGTGTGTGTCGGCTGGCTGGTGCGCTTTTGTGTGGAATGACTGGTACAATCGCAATCCGTAAATGCTAACTAATATCCTCTTAATACGAATTGTTCTTCGCCAAGTGCGGCTGCGCCAAGATTGCTCACTCACTGACCACCCTGCCATACACACTCCCACCGGCCAGGGGAAAGCCTCGTCGGAGTCGGTGCGGCGCTGTTGGCTGCAATCCGGTTTTGGATCCCGATTCCGGAGGTTCCGCGGGCATCCCGATGCCCCCACCGCCACCGTCGCAGCGGTGTTGATGAGCGAACAACCTCCAGAAGGGTGTTGCTGTCTCTCTCGCTCACGGCTCTCCGTTCGTCTGCCGGTTCCACCCAACTCTTTCGCCCGGGTACCGGCCCGGCGAGCGGAAAGTGCACCGGAGGAGGTGCTGATGATGATGATGTGCCTGCCTGTGTGTGGCGAGGCCTCCGGTATAAATGGTGGAAGCAGAAACAAGGTGATCAAAGGCCAACGCCGACCGAGCCCAAAGGTGTCGGCTGGGCTAATTGGAAGAAGATCAAAGGATGCCGCCGCTCGGCATGGCACAATGAGCCATGGAGCTTTTTGTGTGCCCGCTTTTTGGCCGGTTTCTTCATGGGCCACAGCCACCAAAAGGTGAGAAACGCAAGATGACACGGCCGGACCGATGGTAGCTCCGAAGACTGAGGAGGTGTACGGAGAGGCGTATTTTTTTATGTTCGGTGCAGCTACTCGATCTCAGCTACGTTGCCATCTTCACTAAGATGCTTTTCCATACATCTTTTCTCTCTCTCTCTTTCTCTCTCTTTCTCACACACACACACACACCCAGCACAAACTGACCGGATCGGTATTTTGCTGGCGCGAGTATTTTGATGCTTTTTCCGTCCACAATTTTGCCAGGAGATCGATGCCGGTAATAACTCTATCGCGCGCTGCTTTGAGTGCTGCTTGGGAGGCCTCGGCATAAATTGGTACAATCGAGGGTTCCGGGGATGATGGTGCTTGAGATCTCTTGCATACACACACACACACACACACAAACACATGCGCGCACGGAGAGTTTTGATCGCTGCTCCGCTACGATGCGTTCGTGTATGTGTGACAACGTAGCGCGAGGAGCATAAAAAGTGTTCTTCTCGCATACGCAGGTACGGACAAATTGAGTTTCAATTAATTTTCGATTTTCGCTAAACGATCGACTGCTCAAACGATCACGGAGGTCCGTACCGAGTGCCTCCGATATGCTCTTATTTCTAGGCACACAAGAGTGTTTTTTTTTGTTGGTGTCTGCGCCTTTAACTATTTTTTTTTTCGTATAAAAATCTAATTTCACGTGTGCTACTGATTAGTTGTGCTCATAGAGAGGGAGAGAGAGATAAAGAGAGCGACATGGACTTAATTAGCTTCTATTGGAATATATTTTCCGGTGACTTTTCCAGCACATTTGAGTACCTAACTCGTTAATGATGTGTTTTAATTATTCAATCTAAACACGGCACTAACTAGACGATTGCGCCATGTTTGCGTATGCTTATCAAAACGCAGTTCAACCACAAGCAGCGAACGCAATGCAAATCGTCAGCGCAAGTTATGATTGTGAGCATACGTTATTGTCACAATCGGGAGCAAAAACATTCACTGCAGCCGACACGGTTTACCACCGACGTTGATACCCTGCACGGTGGTTTCGCTCGTTTCATTTTGTTTTCACAACATCTCATCGGGTGAAGCAGCGTAAAGCAGCGCGTCTACGATCGCCATCTCGTGCGTGGCGTAATCCAATCCAATTAAGTCTTTACGGCCCCAGCACCGAATGCGGATCGGTGCTGCCATCAGCTCGACGAACTTCGCACTATCGGAGTTGGTTTTCCGGTCTTGTTTCCATCCTGGTGTTGTTTCCTTTCCTGCAGTTGTCACTGCACTGACAACCGACAATCACAACAAACGAGCCCGACGCGGGTAGAAGCTCGCACCGGGAAAAGTTCTTCACCTGAGCTTAACGTGAACCTGTTCGCTGACCGCTAATCCCCGTCACTTCGTAACAAGCTCGCCACTCACTCAGCTGTCAAATTAAATCACCTTCTTTCGTGGCCGCGCAGCCGATCTCGGGAACATCTTTGAAACGGATCCCACCCTGGATGCCCTCGAGGCAATCCCTCGCAACCGAATGCCGAACGAACCCTCGGGCGCTCGAATCGAATCGGCTCTCGGTGCAGCTTTTTCTATCCTCCAATCACGGTGCTAGGTGATTGCGCATCATTGACTTGCAAAGGCTCAACAACATCGTTTCCAACGTTTATCAAACCAGTGCTTTCCAACAGACACTTTCTCGTGTCGGATGACATCAAGACTGCTAGATAAGCCACGAGCTGAGTCTGAGTGTCCCACGGCGAGACTTTGGTTCCACCAGTTATGAATGGGCAGCAATTATTGATTTGTTAATTGATTCTGGACAGTGAAGATACACGGCCGGTGGAGGGTGGTGGTGGTGGTGGTGGCGGTGGCCATCTCCTTAAAAGCGTCTGCAGTGATTGACCGCAAGTATCATCATTACGCAGGCGGCCCGTTTGTCTTTGATCTTCTGGGCGCTTCCTTCGTGTGGGCCGCGGAAAACAAAAAGTAGCACCGCCTTGTTCTGATACTTCTTAGCTCGGTTCGAATGCATTCGTTTCATTCTAACGCGGACCGCACCGAGAACGGACGTACGCGGGCAAGAGCAAGACGACGCGAAAGCGAATAGCCCGAGAGCGCCCTTAATTCGATAGTGGCGGCAAATGCGTGCCCTGTAATTATCGTGCCCGGCCCGGGCAAGGAAGCTGTGAGATTTTGAGGCCCACCTTCGCCGCGTTGCCTCGTTTCGCTTCCCGCCACCGTCGGCGGTGGATTCGAGCTGATCATTTCTAACACCTACCGGCCACCGAAATGACCCAAACAAGCTCACCGCATCGGAGTGCGGAAACCAGCCCAAACGTCATAATGACGCTCGCAAACATTCACTTGCTCTCGCACTCCTGCTCTCGGCTCCCAAGCGGTGTGTGTGTGTTACGATTGAAACGTCAAAACGAAATGCACACCAGCGAGCGCCCTCTCACCGAGGCTCGAATATCCGATCGAGTGAGCCAGATCGAAATCAATGAGATATGGATTGCATTAGCAGGGTATCGTACGGCAAAAAAAACACACACACACACCAATCGTGTTACAAAAAAGAAGCGTGAAAAATGAACTACCTTGGCGCACGATATGGGCAAGCCCGTTGTTTCAAGCAGTTGTGAAAAACAAAGGAAGCAACGAAACCCAGCAAAGCAAACAGAGAAAACGCAGCCCAAGAGCACACCAAAATCCAGCAACGAAAACGAAGGAAAACTAATGCACACACAGAGAATAGAAGGAAGAAAAAAAATGCCGGCTCCATAATTATGTTTATTTATGATCACTTACCATTGAGCATTGTTATGCAAATAAGAGCACTGCTTATGCCACGAGTGCAGCGCCAAAGGAAGTGCATGGAATGGAGCAGAAAGCAGAGCATGGTAAAAACATGAGAAGTAAGGTGAAAAAAAGGCCAACATTTTCCAAGACCAGCTGGTGCAGATTTTACCGCTCCGAAGACGCTGCACGCCGCCTAGTGCGGTGCGTTCATGCTTCATTAAACTATTACCACCGCGAGCGGATGTGCCAGCACGGTAGGGGCGAGCGGAAAAGAAAAACGATCTCTCGCCCCGGAAGCTAATCGATGACACATTGAGCACGGTGCGAAGTGATGATTTTTAGTGTAAACATGCGGATAACGTGAAAAATTGTGTGTGACGATTAGCCCCGAAAACGGTGCGGCCCGGCGCGACCGGATGAATCCTTCCGGGAGCAATTTATCGTTCCACCGGAGCGAACCTCGGTCGAGGCCCGATTATTGGCTGCTTAATCAAAACCAGCGGCCATCGAACGTGCACTAGCAACCGTCACCCCTCGCCGAGCCCGATTTGTAATCGATCCATCCGGGCGTATCGAGCGCCCATAAATCAATTGAATTCGAATTTTCGGTTCAGATCCATCCCGCGGCGACGCGACAAACGCTCCTTCCGCGGTATGGCCGGCAGGAGCGTAGGGCGAGCTTTCCAGCCCGGCACCAGGCCGGATGGGGTGCGGGCACTGGGGGGGAGCACTGAGTGATAGAGATTGTTTCATTAATCCCCAATGTAAACAACACTTGACACTTGGCAACCGTCACACGGAAGCCCCGAGAGTCAACGCGGTCTCCCTCGCCGCGAGCTGGCGTGTTGCAAAGCAATAAATGCCGAATGCTTTACGACCCATCGCTAAAGTCACGTTGAGGCGGGTGCTTACGCTCTGCTTACTCGCCCGTCCTCGGAGGTGCCCAGCGGTAGGACTAAAGAAAAAAAAAAACAAAAAACTACAACAAAATGTACCACGGTATCCGGGCGAACGCTCCAACCGACGCTCCCTACGGTGAAAAATGGAGGCGACACGAACGAACGCCGAAACGACGTGATTTATGGTCGGGTGATTATTCTTCATTCCCAGCGTTCGGTGCGTGCGTGTGTAAGTGTGTTTGTCGCGGTAGAAGAAGGTTCGTTCCCTCT
>JXXA01004820.1:0-11145 GCA_000956255.1 Anopheles punctulatus | reverse complement strand
ATTTAAAAAGCACAAACAAATTATAAATTACGTGTATAAGTTTAAGTTTAAGTTTGCAAATCTTTTTCCTTTCTTGGCATCGATAAAACTTTTCTAAAATAAACTTTGCCCGGCAGAGAAATCTTCACTTTCACCCTTATCGAATTGGTATCTTACTCCAATCACTTGCTCAATGTTTCTTCGTCAATCAGCAACTAATATTGTAAGCATTTGCTCAATCCAACCGCAACTTTCCCACCGACAAAGCTCGTGGGAATTAATTCGAATTCAATACTCCGTACTGATCACTTCGGTGGCAGGAGGATATCTTAGCCACGTGACTTTTCTGCGCACATCGCCTTCGGAAAGAATCCGGCGGCCAAGTAGGGAAGAAAAAAGTGCGCGTCATTGTACTCAAATCTTCGCTTGATCCAATCAGGCGATGTTTGATTTCATTCAATTAGGACGCCGTTCCTTCGTAGCGCATCGCGATGGAATTGGTGCGAAAGCCTGCGAGCAATTTGGGCTTGCGATTCAATTTCGGTTTGCTAGCAAAGAGCAATCGAACGATATTCGATTTAGTGGGAATTTCGTTGCTTTCGAAAGCCATCGCCCAGATCCGTGCGGTAAAGATTGCTAGTAAATAATTCCGCCCGCGTCTTGTAATTTCTAATTCATTATTTTCGGCTTCATTGTTGCGGATTTTGCGCAAGATTTTTGTTTGAAATCCCTCATTGGAAATGTAAATCTGCTATCAAAATTTCTTTCTACGAATTGCTCATCCGGCTTTGTGCGTGTTGATTGGAATGCTTTTGAAGTGAATGTGATTGAACTTACATTCAAGCTCCTCTAAACATTCATTAATCAATGTTATCTGGCTGTTGGCAAAAATGATTTGATAGCATGCAGAGCGTGAGAGGATAGAGAAAGAAATGTATCCAAAAAAAATTCAATCTTGACACTTTTTATAAAACTTTGAAATTTTGATTCCAGAGTAAGTCATTTTTGACTAAATCATTCAATTTATTTATTATTTCCAGGAAGCATTACATATACATTTAGCACAGTCTATACTTTTATGTATACAGATAGTTGTATTGACTCCGTATTAAAATTATAATAATAGAACAAGAATAATTTCCAATTGAAATATGGTTATTTAAACTTTCATTATTTAGATGCTAACATGTTTTTTGCATGTAAACTAGAAAAACTGATTGCATATGCAACGATTTACACGATGTTTACCTTGCATCTTCCCTACATACGGGCTGGTTAAATTTCTCTGCCTTCAATATGCAACTGACAGCTAACATTCACCACTAAAACAATATTTTTCAGACGAAGCCGATACGAAGCCGACACACAAAAAAAGCACATGGAACCAAGCCGCAATACTCCCAGAAAACGCAAATGTTCACCCAACCCTGTCGCCAGACCATTCCCCTGGTGCGATAGAACAGCAATAGAACAGGACACAGGACATACACCAGGGCACACATGTTGATCTTGTCGGCTGTCAACCGAACTCTCCCCTTCTCGCTCTCCGCTTCCCTACAACCACTACGGCTCTGGTCGCTTGGGTGTCGATCCATAAGATCTCCCATCTTCTGCTTGTTCGTCTTCGTCCTGCTTTGGATATTCCCGCATCCCGGCGGACTGGCTGGCGGATGCGTTTGATTATCGAAAGAAACGAACCGGATAATTTATCTATTTTGTATCGTCAGTTGTCAGAGCGACCATTAATCTTTTGTGCTGCTGCCCATCGGAATTTCGCCTGCCCGCCCGTTGAACCAAGCGCCATGTTTCTGCATGTCACCCGACACACGTATGTAGGGATATGTGTTTTGGGGCTTTTCATTTACAAGCCGCACAAGCCACAGGCCACGGCCGACGGTGGCGTAGGGGATAATTTTTCAACATTCTGCTCGCTTCAAAGGACGTCGTAGCGCTTGTTGCTTCGCGAACGTGGATGGTGTATGCGGCCTACGAAACTGGTCCACGGGCACAGCCGACGGCATCAAGGTGACGGGTTTATTTGCCGCTGGGTTTGGACGGAGACGAGAGCTAGGGGCCCTCGAGAGCTTGAAGAGAGTTTGGCAGAAAGCGGACGTTTTCGGTCCTTCGAACCGGGATCGTTTGCTCATAAACGAGCTGCTCTTCTGCTGGCGGCGTTAGTGTTGGTGCACACAATAGACCACAATTACCACCACCAACCGGTGCGTTACGCGTCCTGTCGGGATGCGATAATTCCTTCCGTCACCCGCCGAACATCCGCCATCTTGCCATCTCTCGCACGAGCCAAATTCATCCTTCAATAAACACGACTACGGCGACAACGGCCATGTTTAATCTGTCAAGCGAAATGGCAATTGAAAACAATTCACCACGGATAATGCTCTCTTGGCAGCTGCTGAACACCGGCACCGCCCTTCAATCTCTTCGGCCCTTACCTTTACGCTGCCAAACACCGTGACCCCTTCCGCTTCCTTCGTCCACAATACCCATCACCTTACGACACCGACAGAAGCATTGCATTTATGGGCACAAAAATCCATTTCAATCCCCGTCGAAAACAATATGTCGAGTGATTTCGAATGCGTCTGGATCCGGTCTTTCGGTCGATCTGGTGTGGGATACCACTCGAGAAGCGAATACCGTTTTCCCTACGATCAAGGGCATGGGCTGGGAAGGACACCCGGTGCTGTAGCTTCCACTTTCTTCGTGGTACACGCACCGATAGAACCATTGTTTCGTATGCTACAGCAGTGGAAGTATGATTCAAAAGGCGATACATAATTACATAATGGGCCCACGTGAAAGATATCTATTGACGTCCCGCGGTAAATAGAGTGTACCATACACAAAGATGAATGGTTTCCCTAAAAGGCAAAGTTAATCGTTGGGTTCTTTTTCCGCATGTTAGGTTAAACAAACAGAGGATAAGTTATTATCAATTATCTGGCTGAGTGTTGAATTAAAAACACGAACGAATTGAATCTAATAAATTTCTACAAAAATATACTTTATATTTTAACGTTTAATCATTTGTCATGAAATGTGATCCATCATTGATTATTACTGAAGAGCAATCACAATTTACGAGTGTTAAAAAAATTCATTGGATTGTGCTCCGGAATTTATAGAAAACCATACACCTTGTGCTCTTTTCGAACACAGTTAGTAGGAACCATTATGGAAAAAAAATAAATAAGCAAAATAAACAAGTTAAATTTTCGTATATGTTTTAAAAGAGCAAGCATAGTTTTCAAACGCTTAGCATACCTACATAGTGATCGCTGATCTATTATGTGACTAGACTGGTACTACAAATCCGTCAGAGTCATCTCCCCCAAGCGAGGGATGATAAGGTCTGGTTGGTCTGATATTTCGGTAACACGGTAGACATACGTACACAGTCAAATTACGCAAAGTAGTAGATCTAAAATACTGTTGCAGAGCGGAACCTCGCGAAGGAATTAACCCCCTTCTCCGCAACAATTAATCCGACACTCAGGCACGAGCGGTTCGAAATAGCCAACACTTCGGGCTGGTTTATCTCGACTTAACTGGTGTTCCATAGGTTGTCTAACACTCCTGGTTAAAACGGATGTTCTATGAATGTTCCTTCTGATAAACTAGATAAACTATAAAACTTCAAACTTCTGTACATGTTGGCTTTGTATTTTATGACTCATAGCCGTATGCACATGGAAAACTCGATTGAATTGGTTTGATTGAAATGTTTTCAAATAAAACCAGCTTAAAGTTTTATAACTTATGAATAAAACACTATTTTTTCAATTCCAAGTAGAGTTTTTCCTCAAAAAAAAAAACATAGATCACTGCAAAGCTATTTCCTTCCCCAATGATAAATCATTCTAACATGGTACTGATTTTGCACCCTTCCTGTTGAAGCCAGAAAGTAACACAACGCAATACTGGAAAATGGAAAATTTTGTTTGAAAATTCAATTATTCTAATGCAGTTCCATTCGGATAGCTGCGTGCGTGCTGCGATCGAAACCGTAGGTTTCAGATCTGACGCTCTGCAGATTGGACAGTGCTCAAGGAAGAAAATAGATACATTCCAACCAGTTTCTTCGAACAACATCACGGTAACAGCTGGCCATGGTCAAACGAAACCCCTTTGCCCGGGTTTGGCATCATCCGCACTGATATATGGGGCACCATTTGGGGGATAAAAGCAATGCACCGGAGGATTCTGCATCTTCAAACCAACGAACGTTCGGAGTCGGAGTTCTTCAGAAAATTGCTATCATTTGCGAGATCCATTAGCCCCGGGACAGCGGACAAAAAGATTTTCGAACGACACTTGCGAGTTCTCGAGCCGCATGTGTATGCCCCGGTAGCCCTCGCAGATTATGCTCTAGCGAACAGAGAGGACAGCGCAGAACCGACAAACTATTCGAGATGGACAACCTCAAATGATCCGCATTGAGTTTGTTTGTGAGTGTGTGTGTGTGTGTGTGACGAGACTAGGTGGTAGGTGTCGATTTCAGTAGCAGCCCAACACAAACGAATGGTGTGTAATGGATTTCTTCCTTCTCGCCTTGAATTCTGCGACTATCAACCGACATTGTGCTGAAAATGTGGAACAGAGTTCGTAGCCAATATCCATTCCATTCCTTTATCCAAGGGTTTAGAGAAAAAAGCTCTCGAACAGGCAGGACAATTTAGGTCCTGTAAGATTGTGTTTTATTGTAAGCTGTTATGATTTTTTTTTTACAGTGTTTTCAGTTTCTCTTTAAGCGGAAAATATTTTTTAATTGAAAGCATTGAAGATTGGATAGTCTACTAGGGTCACATTCGGTAGTAAATTATGTTTATTTTATATAAAAATTGAGGAAGTATTAAAATTTCAGCATTTAATTTACAGTTCTGTAACTTATTGTATTTAAATAAGTTTCCATTGATATATGAAATTAAAACATCAGCATCCATCCAGATGAAGCGATTTAGATGATTCAAATAAACAGTAAATCCTTCCAGTATCCAACACTTTTCGTTTCAACGCATCGTCAGACGCGGCAAAATCTGGTGTAGGGAAAAACCTCAACTGAAACCATTCCTCACTGCATGCCCACTGTCCTGATTGCAAATCTGATTACCCCTCTGTTTACTGCCTCCGGTGGGCGAGTATTTGGAGCTGTTTTGTTGCAATCTTTCAGGGGTTAGCCAACACGCAGACCAACGCAGACGACTAAACTTTGTGGACAAAGTTAGCGTGGAGGGCAACGAATAAAAACAGCATCCATTGATAGTTTATTACGAGTCACCATTGTGACCGGTGGCGTGGAGCCAGTAACAAAAAATAGATCAGAAATAAAGAGTTCCGGACACGGATCGACACCCGGAAGTTGTTAGAGGGTTGGGAATCGAAAAAGAATCGCGAGAATTTAATCAAAAGTTCTATTGTGCCACACCGACCGATGGTGAGATTCGTTGGCGCTTAGTATTGACTGGAAGTTGTCTAAGTAAGTCTGGAGGTGAGCTGTGTCATAGAGTATTCCATTCGTATCGATCAACCAGGAAAGTTTTGGTCATCAAAATCGAAATCGATCTCATCGAATGCTTCATGTTCACAAGGTACCACGATTAAGTGGATGCAAGGAGGTTATGAGCAGTTAAAATTTTATCTCCCTACGAAAAGACTAATCTGCCGAAAAGACTGGTCTGAGATTACGAAAAGACTAGTCTGCCGTTTTGTAGCACAAACTTGAACAACATTTTTTTAATTGTTTAAAAAGTAATTGTATTGAATGTTTTCATAGAAAAAAGTTATAATTTATTTAAAAAAACCACTTTTAGGATTGCGTTTATCATAGGTTTAGCAGAACGTATGACATATTATATTCAAAACGTATGACACTTTGCTTCGATAGCACTGGATCAGTTATTGTCGTATCCGCTCACATTGCTGTAGAAATGTAAACATATTCAGCGAAAAATACTATTCCAGCACTTCTACGAACATAATCCGGCATCATTTGACAAATGCCGTGCGACAAGTGTTTTCCTTTGGCACAAGGAGCCTGTGATCTAATATCTTTCATCGATCACTTGCTGAATATGTGTTCGAACATTTCGAGATATTCTACCAAAACCGTCTGTTTATGCGAACGCGCGTAGCTGTCACAGTAATGTAATGTTACCCAACATGCCGTCCATGTCCGATCCACAAATATGCGTTCGTGTTAGCGGCATTCCACGCCGTCATGTTCCACCGCTTGGGCAAGGCTGCAGCCTTCGAGGGGATGCAATGTTGCCCGAACCGTATTGAACATTGTCACAACTGTGATTGTGCGGTTCATGCAAAGTGGCCCCGGAATGCAATATCGGCAAGTGTGTCCTAGGAATGTGCTACACAATTGTAGCGATAGCGTTATTGAAGCGCTGATAAAATTTGCCGAAGAAATTGGCCCTCCCGTTTCACCATCCCATCACTGCGCTCGTAGAAGCTCCTTTGGCGGCATGTGTGACACCCCCTGTGTTTGCTATTTTGTTTTATTACCGCTCATCATAACCTGAGTCAGTTTCTGCTAGTCGATTGGAAATCAAGATAATCCGAAATGAGCATTATTACAACCACTCAAAGTCAGTTTTATTAACTTCATGCGGATATTGCTGCGCTATTCGGGTAATTTCATTCCAACAAGAACGTTTCGAAAAGCATAACGATTTTCCTCGTAGCTCGGTTCCTCGGCTTCCGCAGCAAATACCAACCAAATTCAAAGGCTCCACACATTCGCGGGCAAAGCCGGCAGACAACAGTTGCGTTATGCGTTGGTTTCACTTGGAAGAACAATTTCTCTCCGAGCGAGCGAAATACCTTACCCATATTTCTACTTAGTTTTGCCGAAAACGTTCCTTCCGTGAATGCCGCCACCGTTTCCACCGTGCATGATGTGCTGTGCGATTCGTGGCGCTTGTTTCATCTCGGCGCATTCTGCATTTCTGCGGCGTAGGCTTTAATGCTGCGGGCTATTGCACAACGCGAGCTCAAATATGGCGACTGCACGAACGTACAACGTGTTGAAAGTACGCATTAATATCACGTACAATCCACCGAGGAGGAACTTTTGCCCGCGAATGATTCGCTCAAGGAAGCCTTGTACTTTGAAGGGGGAAGGTGAAAATTTCAACTAAATTAACAAACATCATATATTTTAACAACTTGGAGCACATTTTAGCATAAAACATACTTCATTAAATATCTAAATTAATAATCATACGGCCCTACCGCCGACAGCGTTATTCCTAAAGCCTTCCCTATCGCGCAACTAGCACGCCTCCACGCCTGGCAAGACAATAGTAAGAAATTGTTTGTCGCATACTTGTGTGCCTGAGACATCGCTCATAGTTGGCGCACAAAACCACGTGGCAAAATCCTTCGAGCGTGCAGCTCGAATCCTCAAAATGCCTTCACCGAAAAGCAGCGGCAAGACTTCGGCATGGACGTGGCACAACCCTGTGGCGCGGTAAAGCATCCGACAGGGAAATACCACCGAGCGAAAATATGACAAACTAAAATATCTCGTTAAAAACTGCCTCGGGGAATGCAGCCCGGATGTGGAATCGCACTCTCGCAGCAGCGCACTATGCGGGGAGGTATGCGTTGCAAATAGTTTTGCAGAGAAAGTTGATGAAAGCAGTGATGGGGTTGATGTAATCGTTTTACATCTGTCGTGACGAAATGATTATGATCATGATATAGTTTGACAAATATGTTGATGTAATAACATGGAAATAGAAGATAATAATCATAATTAACTAAACTGAAAAAAAAAACTTAACACAAAACAAACAACACAGGTGGAAACTAGAGAAACTGTAACAGAAAAGAATACGCTAAGGAGATTAAGGATAGTAAAATTAATGAAAAGAAGCTAAACAATTCTTACCCACTAATGAATAAAACAGTTTAAAATAATAAAAAGCTCTATATTAAACATTCATTTCTATTTTACTATTTTTTTTTAGCATTCAATGATTCGATGTTATGTTATTTTATTGTTTATTGTTATTTTGTGTTATTATTTTATGATGAAATGAGTTTTTTAAAATGAAAATTTAGTTAAAACGTCATTGCCTCATATCCTTTTCAATAATCTTCTTCCACGCATTTGCTCAAAACCCTTTTTGTAAAAAAAAACAATTTTCATATTATGTACGTTTGGAATCTGCTTCATCCATTTGGGCGAAATAAGAAAAGAAGCAGTTGATCACAATATTTAACAATCTTTGTTTTATGTTTTATACATTTTGTAATTTTTTTTAAATATTATTTTTTAGTGTTTTGCTTTTATACTCCAATATTTTAATTAATAAAACATGATGGAATTTGCCATGTTTATAATGATTGAATAACATATCAATACAAAATATCAAATACCCAATTCAGATTAAAAGTTTACATTTGGTCAATAAGTTCCCGGTTAATTTAGGAACCAAAAAATTGTTAAGATGGCAAAATATAAAACTGTTTGTAGATAGAATTAGCATAGCATAGCAGATTAATCCATCAGAGTGTCTTTATTTTAATTTTTTTTTAAATAACTTCTTGTTAAAAATACACTTTCATTGTTCGTATGAGACTTTATGGTAACAACCTGTTTTGAAAAATCTGTATGATATGTTCCATTTTAATGCATTTAATTCCACACGGTATGTATGTTCCATTATGCGTAATTTTAGGTTCAGCAAAGAAATGTTTTGACACATAAAATGATTGTTTTTATTTATGCTTACAACCTGCCGAAGGCCGCAATACCACCTTTCAACTTGTAAACGCCTTAAATCAAGCCGCTCGTTCAAGATCAATTCTGCATTTGATCAAGTTACTGCGATGAAACGAGACAAGCGTAGCAATCTTTTATCGTTGTGACGATTTGCTTCGAAAGCTTTCTCCTTCCACGCTCGGTAACGCGGTAACTGTTAGGACACGAGCCCGCTCAAAACACTCGGCGTCCTTCGTTCCAAGAGCATGGGGAAAAAATCTCGCATGAAATTCGCATTCGGAAAAGCTCCAATGCTCGGGTCTTGGCACGAATCATGCTCGTGTCATCGTTCGTCCTGGCAGGGCTTCGTTCGCGACCAAACCGGCGCACCGGTCCGATTGCACACCAGTTTATCCTGACGTAGCATAGCGCGCGGACGAGCTTTACGGAGCATAATCCTTGTCGTTTCGCGGCATAATCACGTGCTCTCAATACTCCGTGTCGTATTCCGTGCTCCATGTGTCCGAAGTGTGTCCGGGGAGTGTGACTGCGAAAGTGATTCCGGTTTTTACGATCTATCCGAACAGCGTGAGTGAGTTTGCCTTGCGGAATGCTTACGAGCCCGGTGTCAAAGTGGCGCAAAATTTATGTGCTAGGATCAACTATCATCTCGGTCGCTTCCGGTGTGAGTGCGAGTGTAGGGGTGTGGTAGTTTGCGGCAGGGTGTTCGGAAGCATGATAAAAAGGATGGTCGGAATCGAAAGGTCAATCACGGGATCGGCCTTCTTATCGAGCCAGGCGGAATGACAGCAAGCGCCGCAATGTGTTTTTTACGTCACCTTCCTTCTGTTCGTTTGTCTGTGCCTGTATGTGTGTTTGTGAGCTGTTTTATGTCCGTTTTTTTCCATTGCATGATAGTGTGCGCTGGGGAAGATCATGCCGATAGTGACGCGTCAAGGAAGAGAGATGGTACCGAGCAACATGTTATTGAAATAGGTGACGCGTGCCGGCTGCGTTCCACCCAACATGAGCCGGTGAAGCGTGATTGCAGGACGGCAAATCCAGCCGGGCACAAAATTAGCACAACATTATGTGCCTCGGCTCCGGCGTGGTGACTCGTTTATCGTGAGCTTGTGGAAGGCAGCCCAAGACAACCGGAACCGGAACGGAAGCGCACCGGTGCAATAATGAAAGCATGAAATCGGTACAAATAATCAGTGTGTTCTGCAGCAGCGCCCGGAAACGTAGCGAAGCGGGCGCAAAAGTGACCTCAATATTGAAGCTGCAAGGAAGTTTTTGTACTATGTATAGTTTATGTATAGTTTTTTTTTAATGTATAGAATACAAGGAAGAAAACGTAACATGCGCAACGGTGTGTTCATTGTTGCCATGGTTCTGCCTGAATGTATAATAATTTTAATTCTATAGCATTGCCAAGTATAAAAACTTGGAGGCTTTAAACTTACAAGAAACAAATTATGAATGTACCTTTTAGGACAAAATAAACAGCCGAACCCTACGTTTGAATGTCAACACTTGCTAGTGCTCTTTAATTACCAGTTACTATCGTGCCCATAACTAATAACACCCACGAAGCAAACCATGGTTGGACAAATTCACGTTTTAATGCCATCCGAATGAAACATTAATGGTTTGAAAAAGGAAAAATGTTATCATTGAACATACACACACACACATGTATTTACCCTATTGACAAAACTCGTGTGTCATTATCTCGGCGTTATTAGCCCGATCGATCTGCACAGCTCTCGATAATTAATGGTTTCGTCGGCCTACAACATCCGCTTGCAGGACAGGTTTCGTTTTTGGGGCGATTTAAACACTACCTAGGGATGATAGTCTTTGACCTCGCAATCACCACCAAATAGATAACACGATCACGTTTGTTATCGCGATAGAGTAGAATGGGTGCTACCCGGGCATCGGGATGTTGAAATGCAGCTGATTTCCTTTTTTCTATCACGTTCTATTTCCATGCGTTTGATGCGAGTTTTTTTTCCCCCGAAGCAACATTTGCCTCTCATTGCTATCAGTGTGCAGCAAATATTAATTTATTGACCTCCAGTCAGGCACACAAAACGATCCCACGGGGATAATCGAGATTACTGTGTGAACAAAACCGTTGACTGACATTCATCTTTAATGGCTGTTATTATTTATAGAATGGTAATGAACGTTCAATTTGCTGCTCCTGCTGTGTAATAAACTGTTTATTTTGATTGGGATTATGTATGGAAAATTATAACTGGAGAACTAAGGTGGTTTAGTAATACCACCTAGGGCAATATACATTGCTACAACTAGTAAACTAATTTAAATTAGTAACGGATCGAGCTTGTAAATCTGCAAAAAATGTACCATTGATTCTTGTTATTTAATGTGATTGATGATTGAAACTAAATTTG
>JXXA01004819.1:0-13613 GCA_000956255.1 Anopheles punctulatus | reverse complement strand
AAACTCATCGCTCTTTTTTATTTTCGATCATGCCGGTACCACATTAGTTTCGATTGTCCTTATTCTGATTATGTTTTTTTTTCTTCACAAAATCGTAGTAGCGCGGTGTTAGCATGGAAGTGAATGAGACAGTGTAGCGAACACATGAGATCATCCGCCCGGGCGAAAGTTGAGGCATAATGAAGCATAATGAGTTACGTTCAATTATACGACTTCGATTTAAGCAAAGGTAGGTTTACATTACAAAAAGCGAGTGGCACGATTGTGGTGCGAGAAACACGATACAGATCGTTGCTTGATTTTGCCCCATCATTGCCTAAGATAGAGCGACACCAGAAATAAAGATCCGAACATATTTTATGTCCTGCTCATACAGTGATAAACAAGAAGATGCGTAAAACAAGAAACCACGTATTATTTTATAATGTAGACAAATAATAATGAAACCTTTTCGTTACGTTTTTTTAAAGCGCTTATCGCGAAGCATCCAAACGTACTACTTGAAGACTTTGACAAAAACACACACATCATAGGAGATTTTAAGTCATAGGGAATGAATGATAAGTAACCTGATGCGAGAAAAATTGTATTATAATAAGAGTAACTTTCCCGTTTCCGTCGTTGCATATTGCCACTCGAGCGGGCGGATTTGTACGATGGTAGTCCTTTTTTACATTACACATGAAGCGTTTATTGTAGGTTTTGTCTTTGTTTCAATCATCTCACCAGCAGGAGCAGTTGAAATATACCAACTACCGAAATAATGTCTATTGTTCTCTATCGGCGGCACCACCAGGCTAGTGTAAATATAAATGCGATATTAATCGGAAAATTTGAGTTTTTCTTTCTTTTGTACGTAGTTTCTTTATTTTCGTGTCAATTTTTCATGTTTTTTCTGTTTTTTTTTTGGTTTTCTTCGTTCACTTGTTTTTATGTGTCAAAATATGATATTTCTATCTTGAGTTTGCCTTTTTGCATCCGAATTTTCAAGTTTGTGAATTTATGTTGTGATATTCTTTGTGATGGTTTACCTGCACTGTTGTTCAAAGCATTTAAACTTTTTTTTGGGTTTTTTCTCATACTCGTTTGCATTTTTTTACCACTGCTACGAAAACATAAATTTGTCCTTTGAACAAAGCTAACAATTATAGGGTGCCAAACAGGTTGTACTCTTTTGACGCTTAATTATTTATGCTGTATTTTCAAATTATTAAAAAAAAAGTATTGGAGGGGATTTTCTTTCATCACATGGCTAACGATTATCGTAATGTGCAGAAACGTAGACACTGGTTGCATAAGTATAGTAACCTAACAGAAGAAGTTTAAATGTAAGTATGGACAAAAAATAACGCATAAGGATGACAAATTGGATGACAAAAATGAGAACATTTTCGGTTTAGAAAACAAGTCTAAGACACATTGAGTTTGAAAGACGCGCAGAAGTGTTTCTCTATACTTCACGCAGTAAAAGCAATAAGAAGAGGAGCAAAAACGCAAACAAAACGCGATCGTGTTGCTTTATATGGTTGTTTCGGGAGCGTACCGGACGCGGGGAGAAATAAATTCTACAAGTTTTGATAGCCCAAGAAATTCCCCGTTGCGAGCGGAAATGTGTTGAACAGCTGATTCAAAATGGATGGAAATTATAATTTTTGTACATTTCATGAATTCCGATAAAGGGCAAGAAATGCCATGTTCAATGGGGCGCACAAATTTAGGATATCCGACAAAGCAAAGCGAATGTAATTTGGCAATAGAAAATAAAGAGGATGAAAATAGTAAATCATTTTCCGAAGTTTTATTTTTTACCAAAAATGAAAAGAAAAATTAACGAAGGTGAAATTGAAACTAATACAAACAAATTGAACAAAATATTTCTTTATATCGCATTTTTATGACCGCGACAAAGCGACAAAACATATGTTCCAGTCCTCTAGCAAAAATCTGCTTTGTAGTGAAATTTTTCACATATTTTAAAGAATTAAAGTAGATACAAATATCTGAGGTATCATTAAAAATCTCGAAGGGGGAAAAGAGTTAAAATTTGAAATCACACTCATGACTCATGACATATTTTTTGGATTGCTTTCCAGATTTTTCGTCGTATCAAGCTCAGGTGGAGCAGAATGGTATTATTCAATCTCAAAAACTGCAGAACCGGAACTTGATCTAGGCGACTAAACTATTTCGACACTGCTCACGAATTTTATCGTACCATAATCTTTGAACTGAGAGTATGTTGAATGCTGCTTCTAACAGAAGGAAACTGGAGATTACATGTGAAAACATCAAGGGAAACCCGATACAGCATCAACGTCGGCTGCGATTTTACCAATCGTGCCCGAACGGCATGGCACGGTGCGTTTATAGTGCATTACGCGCCTTCACGCCCTCCGTTGGATTCAGGTTGGGAAGTAAGTTTGGTAAGTAATATAAACAAAACTCTTGATTAACTCCACTGAAACTGTACATACAGACACACGCACACAGACACACCTACACATGCTCGGAAATTCAAAGAGGCCGCTAGCAGCAGTACTGGCGGCAAATAGTTTGTTCTAAAGGAACAGTAAAAAAAACCAATTCCAGCCGACGGCGATTGCATCGGATCGAAGCAGACCAGTTCCTTGTGTTTGGGTTGAAGGTTTAATAATTAGAGCTAATGCATCCAGGCTTTGAAGCATTTGATGTGGCATGTTCGACGTACATTTCTATTGGAATGAACCAACTTAATAGTATTTTGTTTAAGTTAAAACACTTTATCACGTTTTCGGGTCATAATGGAGCAAGTTGTATATAAAAATTCGGTTAACGCCACGTATTCAATTTCTTGTTTTATTGTGTACAGAATCTTCAACATGACTTGAATGATATGATATCTAGGTTTAAGAGATGTCATTTTTATGTAGTTATTATCATAACTACATTTTATTGTTAGCACTTACGAAATCTTTGGAAGGTTTTTAAAAACAATTGTTAAAAATCATTTTACTAACCGGTGGAACCGGTCCACTAACCGACTTTTTTTGTTCTCAGGGCACCACTTCCTTAGGGCATCCCAATTCTAATCGGTTGTATTGGTAGATGTTGATGAAGATATTCCCATTTTATAGTTCAACTGGTATCGATTGTTTAAATTAGATCTAATAATTCGACCGCGAAAAACAATATCAATAAAAATAAGGAAAAAAATGTATTTTATAAAAAAGCATAGCTGCCGTAAACAAAATTGTATCAGAACGGGCTGAAACTACAGACTGACGTAGCAAACAAAAGCTAGTGAAAATAAGATGTTAATGAGTTATCAGCTTTCGATTTTTTTTCTTCACTTTATTGTAACAGTATGACGGATAAGCTTAAGAGCCGTAAGCTTTTAGGAAACATCCTTTCCTGTTTATTTGGATATATCCCAGGCTCAATAGTTTAATTGCTGTCAATAGTTTTTTTTAACCATTTAAAATGTTACGATTGAAATGTTAAATAGAATGGAATTGTTATTTGATCTTTTTTTGCAAGAAAACATTTTTGTTAACAACAGGTCACACTTTCTAAAAATAAAAACGGTCACATGCCACGAAACCGATCGCCTGGCGGAAAATTCGCAATCCGATCCTTGCGTTCGAAAATTACTAAACCAACTGCTGTGAGGTGACCTTTCGGCGTCAGCCGTTGCAATCGATCGAATTGATCGATCGATCGTCAGGATAAACAGGCAACCAACACTAGCAACTATAGCCAGCACCATAGCCGAGACTACACGGATTGTTTCGCCAAGTGAGAAAGGCTGCAGCGTCCGTATGTTTACGTCTAAACGGGCAACCCTACCGTCAGGGAGCGGCGGAGTATGTACCGGGCAACAAAACAAAGATAAACCACATTAATCTCCATTACTCAGCACTTGAAACCAATCGAACCACCGGTCCGGTACATCCGTCGGGTTGGATTGGCCCAGCGAGCTTCTAAGAAACTACTCAGTGAAATGTTCAGTTTTTTTTTCTCGTTGCCTCACTTTGCACTGTTACTATTGCTATTTTCCATTCCATTCCCAACCCAAGCAGACGGTGAGAATCTGCCATATCTTGCCTTTGGTTTTAGAGGGAGAGGCGGGGGGGGGGAGGGTTTGCTGGTGGTGTTTAAAATAGCGCTCCGAATCTGACGAAAGTTGTTTATTGCGGAGAATTCGGTCTAAATTCCCCTTCACGTTTGCCCAGCAAAACCGAATGGAGAACTGAGCCTTTTTTGAAGAAGCAACAGAATAACAACAACAAAAAAAAAGACACATAGAACTAAACACACATTTTCTCGGATTTCTACCGTACCTCCAGCAACGTTAAACAGATATCATCGCGGCGGTGCCATCAGGATGGGCTGCGGTCGAAGACGAAGCGGAACGGTGCTCTCCCCGCAGTTAGACCACATCACATCGGTTATGCTTCGGTTATGCACGGTGTGTCGATTCATTCATAAACATTCACTGCAGAAATGTGAAGCTGCTTGCCCACTGACACTTTCCATGAGCATGGGTCGAAGGTGTTCGATTTCTTGTAGCTAAAGTTACGAAAGATTGAACGTGCGACCCTTTCCCATCGCTACCGCCTTTTGGGATTATGTGCAAACAGCGAATGTTGCACTCGGTACACCACCGGTACCACCTACAGAACGGTGGACCTAAAGTCATAAGCATAACGGCTGGAAAGCACTAAAAGGGGTGAACCATTAAATGATCAAACGATTTATTAAGGATTAAATCCAGGGATTAAATGGTGTCCCTCATGATTTCTGCACACAGTCACGATCGGTGAAGCAAGTGAAGCATTATTTATTACAACCTCATCATTCTGTTTTATCCAAAATAAAACGAAAACTTGCATTAATATCTAAACATTATGCCCTATCATGTGGCAGTAATAACAAATGGCTACATCGTTAAATGATTTATGAACATTGTTACAACTATATTTTTATTCTTGTTACTTAGCTAGAACTGAATCTTTCATGGAAAATAAAACGTTTTCTGACGAAAATTTAATAATAGAGTTATAGAAAATCAGTTGTAATCTGCGATCTATATAGTTGGAAATATTTGCTGAGGGAGGAGTAATTGTGACATAGTCTAAATCCTGTAACATTCTAATTTGCCTCGATAATCTTTTAATTTTTATAAACGATCGTATTGTTGGTTTTTTGTTTCAGTGGCGAAACTAAAAAACAGAATGTATTATAGTTATGTAATTCGCAGCAGGCATAAAAGGTACAATACAAACACTTACAACGTGTTGCTATCGATACTCGTAACGATGTATAAATGTTTGATGGATGAGACAAAGATGAGTTTGTTATTAACTTATTTGCTTCTGTTTTTAGCTAATTACCTACCTATTTACTTACTTACTTACTTACTTACTTACTGTCATTCACTGCTACTGTCAATTTTGCTGTTGTTATTTTTCCGCTGTAATGCTTTACTATGTCTGAGGTTTTTATGTATCAAGTGCAGCATGTTGACAAGTTCAATTGTTTTGCTTTGTAGCAATGCGAACTTCAGTACTCTAATTACGTCCGCGACATGCGAAAACCGGTCTTTCCCAACGACACCGAACATTTCACTGCGACTCGTGTTTCGTAAATTCCCTTTTCTTCGAACGAATGAAGTTATTTGCAATGTCACAGATCGTGCATCACAAAACGCAATGCATTGGCCACCCAGAAGAAGGTGATTGTTCAGAGCAATTAGAGGCTGACGTCTTGACATGGTTCTACCTTGCTTAACTGGGTGTCAATAGCTCTGGTATATGTTAATGGCCCATTACGTGATGAAAAATCATTAGTAAATCGAACGGAGGTGACGTCTTCAATTATTGTTGTGGATCCGGAAGTTATTGCAATTGACTTCATGTAGGAAGATTATCTACATTGTCTAAGGCTAATTGGTAGTAACCAATTTCGCCAATACCTTTTAAATATAGGGTTTACATTAGTATTTACTCCTCACGCTGCTCGGTTGGTGCATTCAAATTGCATTCATCGTGCTTTTGTTTTCTAGTTCTTTTGTTTGGTTTTTTTCTTTAATTATTTTCAAACTTTACATCCCCTTACCCTTTTTGCTATTTTTCCTTGGTTTGCATTTAATGTTGCTTATGAAACTTGGTTGTGTATGTAAGACGACTTTTTCTTTTTTTTGTTGTAAAACTATTTATCTAAGCAATAGCTTTGATTATTTAACTCAAGATGTTAATAATGTTAACGTTTTTATGAACTTTTAATATGCTGTTCAGATGGGTTCGTTACTATTCTAACATTGTGAAATATATTTTTTTTTTCAAGTTAATTTTTAAGTGAATTGAAAGTAAAATGCACAACTTTACCCCCGTAAACTCAACAATTTAGTACAAAAACCTAACCCCACTGTTATGACGACAGTAATGGATACATTAAATTAAAATTCATCAACGTTAACAACATCAACGCAATCTTTATGTTTTTGGTACGATAAAGGAGAAGCAAAATCAGTCTGTTTTCCACTCCGCATGCGGTTTTTAATTTTCATTTCCTTATCCACCCGGGAAATGGAGTGCAACAAAAGGCTCTAAACCCCGCGCGGAGGCGGAACAACCGTCCTCATGGGAGATTTTTTCGCCTTTGTGGCCCATTTTGCGGCCACCCCGGTGCACGCTTATCCGGTGCGATGCAGTTTGGGGGTGCATTATGCGACACGTGGTCTCACCGAGGGCGGATGCACCAGCGATGCAGGAACAACCAGGTGGAAGGCGGCCGAGCTGTAACGGGGATGATGAAGTGCCTAATCAACCAATAAAACCATAAGCAGCAGTAAGGGCTTCTGGAGATGCGGGCGCTCGAGAGCAACCCCCGTTTGATTCCTCCCCTTTTTGCTGGCTCGAAGAACCATCCCCGTCATCATTAGCCTGTTCATGGCCTGCTGCGATTAACCTCACACAGAACATACGTAAGTGCATACGTAGCACTGAATATTTATAGGAGTGTGTGTGTGTGTGAGAGTGTATCTTCATGGATGAGGCAATTGTAGGAAAGGGATTTCCGCTTAGGATGGCTGCCGCTACCGTCACGAGCGCCCCATTTGCGTTCGCTTTTTAATTCTTTCCTACGGGATTCGCCACGACACAGACATCATCCTTCGTCATTCGCGTACTCGTGATTCGCGTTGAAGTACCGGGTGTGCTTGTAGGCGCACCAACGCGCATATAATTGAGTGCCGTGGAACGGCTGGGGTGAGGAAAAGAGGGCAGCAGAAAAATGAACGAAAAACGGAAACCCACTTATAGCGACTCGCCGGCTCGCAGAACCGCCAAAGGATTCGCAGCGTGAGGATTCGAGCATTCCCGCTTTGCTGTGATGGAGCAGGATAGCACGATTAACGCGGGCAGCGCAAGGACCGACCACCAACCGACGAAACGACTGGTTGGCTTAGCAAACGTATAAAAGACATTGTGAAACAATGGGAAAAATGGAGCGACTGTATGGAAGATGGAAACCTTGAGAGGACTTCTAACAAAGCAAAAGGAAATAACAAAACCTCAGACAAGCATAAAAATACTTCTGATATCTATGTACTGAACGTGTGTGCAGTTTAAAGCATTTGTACTAAATTTAAAATTTCAATAAACAATTGTTTATTTTAAATACGTGATACTTTTCTGTGTAGAATCCGCACATCATGGAGAACATTTTATTATTTACTCCTTTAACTAATAAAACGAAAAAAATGTTTGCCATAACTGGTTTGGTGGCAACATAGGTAAGCAAGAAAGAGAATAACGTAACTTACTTATGGTTGTCCTAAACAATTAAACCGAACTTAGATTTGTTGTCGAAGAATAAATAATAGTAAAAAAAATGAATAAGCAAGCTTATGGGTAAAAGCTAATAATCCAAAATGTTCCTACTCGCGGATTGGTTTTACTAATCTATCCTGCTCATTTCTATCATATCACACACATACACTTCAAATATTCTTGAAAAACCGTTAATTAACAACCATCTTTTTCTTTCCATCGCATGATAACAGCATTAACTAGACAAGAAATACGTTTTCCAAAGAAAACCTCCTGCAAACCGACCATTAAATGATCTTGCCGCACTTCAATTGCACGACGGCAGCGATTAATTGCACCACCATTGGTAAAACCACACGCAAAAGATGATCGCTCTGGTCGCTCCGTTGATCATCCGGTTAATAGTGCATTCCGTTGCATACACCATCGCCAGCTGATCCCGGTGCACTTTAATGGCGCTGGCGAATTCAATCGCGGATGGATGAATTATTTAATTAACCACTGCGTGAAGCATCTTCGATGAAGGTGGCCATTTGTTAAATGCCGAAAGTGCCTCCACAGCCATGTGAGCAATAAATTGTTTTACGATGAAGCATTAAATCTTACGTGCGTGTGTGGGCCACAACTGCATCCGAAAGGGCCGTGGCTTCCGTTTGATGCAATATTATTTACGGTTGCATCTTTGCCACTTCACGGTTGTAAAGAGAAAAGGAGAGAGAGAGAGAGAGAGAGAGAGAGAAAGAAAAGAAGAGTGTGAATGTGAACGGTATGAAGAATCCATGAACTTCACATAAGTGCCTGACAAAAGAATCTAGTGAATACGGTAACGTTGTAAAAATAAACGGTCCTCATAATCCTCAGATAAATTCTATTTACTTTACCGTAAATATTATTCCGCACTTTTATTATAAACCTCAAAGTTGTGGTTGACTCATGCCGTACAGCCACACATACAGATGCAAACACTCAAAGTATAAACATAATTTTGGTGAATAATCTTCCAATACTTATGCTAACAATTTTCTATTAATGATAAAAAATCAATACCCGTTTAATAAAAATATAAACCCTTCCTTTCATTATTTTTCTTTTGTTACAACATAATTTGTAACACAAACAACTAACAACGATTGGTAACAGCCATACAGATGATTTATAGGAATTTGTAGTGTAAAGAAGTCCTTAAAGTGAGGATAAATTTAATGTAATGAAAAAAATTCAAACCAATTCTTCCCTTCATCAATAAACTATCTATCAAAAGTATTAAGATTAAAATTAAAAGTATACAATTTTATAACGATAAAAAGGTTTACATCATAGTACATTAACTGTTTCCTTTTTTATTTGTTGGTGTTGTATTCCGACACATGAAGGAAATAAAATCCAATATAACTTCAAACAAATCGTTTCCAATGGATTCAAGGGATTATTTGTATTTTTTCAATTTTTTTATACTTCATCTTGAAAATATTTCCATTCATGCCTTACAGAATTGGACAGATTCGGTCAATCTCTCAATTTTAATAATCAATGTAAAAGATTCTGCTTCCAGTTGAAGGTAAAACATAACTCTAATATATATATACATTCTAATATATTCTAATATAGGACCATATCAATGGTCCTTCTTGAACGTAGTCGTTGAATATCTTTAATCAGCTTCGAAGACTATGCAAATACTACCGACGCAACGGGCAATTAATAATAGAACAAAGGGCAGCAAAGCTTTACCTTTTATCCTTGTGCAAGTGCTTAGCTTTTACGAGCAACAGTTAAGTTCCGGTGCTGGTTTGTGGTCTGCTGCGTTGTTTATCTTAAGGCTTACTGGCAGGTCAACACTGGCTGGTAGACAGTTCGGAAAGATCCTCACCCATGTTCTCTTGTTTCGATGCCATATTCCGGTGGGGGGGGCTGTTAAAAAAAAAGAAGTAACCCAACTAACCCCTCTCCATGAGGGAAGCAAAATCATGCCTTGTAGTGATGGTGGAATCACAATGTCTTCTGCGACCATTTAGTCGGTGCTTCCTTTATCTCTGCGGTGGTTGTGGGAGGACGGTTTCTGCATGGAAATGGTTGTTATAAGCGGTTTTCGGTTCCTGAAGGCGATGAAACGTTTCACACTAAGTCTTCCTGTAGTGGAACCTACGATTTGCTAAGCCGACCTGCCATTTACTTTCATGGTACCGCTCCGTTGATTTTGAAACGCAAAATGTTGGCTGCATTTAACACTCACTTCAGTGCAACCATATGCTGTTATTAGTCATTCTCAACATAATGACGATGGTGTCTAGCATCTTAATCGGGAATTGCGAAGTGTAGAGCAGGTGCACCGTGGATTAAAGGAACCATTAAATAATAAGGACCTGGAATTTTAAATATTCTGAATTCAGAATGCTTAAGCATTGCATCAGGATTCCAAGTTGGTCTTTCAGTAGGTACGAAAAAAAACCATAAAATGAAATGAATATGAATGAAAATGAAACTCAAAATACCAAAATCATTTAGTATTAGCTAGCTTAGATACAAGATTGATAATCTTAGGTAATTGATAGGTAATTTTATGTAATAGAGAAAGTCTTAAACGATCATCTACAATTAGATTGTCAAATGATATTATCATCTTAATCCAATAATAATGTCATGTCAAATGTCAACAAGCCTCCGAACAGCAAAACCCTCAATTTAACGTAATTAGCATCGTCGAACTGTGGAATGTATCACTGAGGGTCGGCTGTTTATTCGCTCGGTTCATTTCATTCCGAATGGTATACTCCCAACCTCAATGTCCCGAAGTTTGGGCCGAAGGCAAGGAACGCAACAACAAACAGAGCGTACCCTCGGTCGATTATGTTCCTGGAACACGGCGCAACCGATTTGGATTTTTCCTTCTTCAAGCATGCCGTTTGATCCATGCCGTTTTTGATTTTTTTTAATTCTACCTTGTTTGCCTACACTCCCGTTCCCGTTTGCCATGATCGTCAGTAGCTTCATCATTGTCATCATTTTGTTGCTCCTGTCTGGAACTACTACTGTGTTCTGTTCGTCGTATTGTTGTGCCGTAATAGTTAGAATCTGTAACACGTCTCACCGACCCATCCAACTAAGCCCACCGGCTATGAATGGATCATGTAAGCAGGTTTCTAGCCGAGGCAGAGGAGTTGGAACCGGGAAGGGGGATGCGAGAAAAGCGTTGCTGGATATGTTCGGAAAAACAAACCGAAACCTACACGCAACCTGCTGCAGGGGATCCTCCGAGCAGTAGAGGAAATAAAAGGTAATAATAACGGGCCACGGTGAGGCAAAAAAGAACCGTGTACTTCTTTTGGAAGAGAAAACATAACAACAGACATCGAAAAAAATCATCCACCGACTGGCTGGGGGCAGTTTTTCTTTCCGATTTCCCACCAACAGAACCTGCGCGGCCTATCAGAGTCGACCTCGCCGATACGCACGCTTGTACAGTCGTCGAAGGCTGCAGAATAAGGAGTTGTTCTTTGTCTGAAGACAACAAGACAAGCAACTTAATGGCAGAGTAAATGTATATTCAACCATGCCGACCTTCTAAGTTCTACACATATTGGAAGAACAATTAATATTACTACATAATTGAAGTAGGTTCTTCTGTTTTTACTTTTGTTTTCTTTTTTCATTATATTAATGTCAAAAATAAAGAAAAAGTTTACGTAAATATGTAAACAAATATGTAAACATTACAAATATGCCAACATTATAAAAGTCAATAAAATCCAGCAAATTGTAACGCCAAACAGATTACATATGACATATGATCTGACAGAAAAACGATAGTAAAGTGTTAGATTTGTGAAAGATATAAAAATATAATGCTAAATTGAATGACAACATCATGATTAATTATAGCGCAGGTAAAACAGCGGAAACAAAAACAACAATAAAACATTCCTTTTTTATGGAAACAAATAATTCTAATCTAATCTAACAAATATCAAAATCTAATTAAAAAATGTAACAATTCTATAAGCTATCGGTTTATCTGATATGTGAAAATTATAATTGTATTTAACACGGCAGACGAGTTTGGCACACCTCCCACGAATCATTGCAGCCTACCATGGAAAACACACACACACACAAAACCCTTTGATGCCGGGATCAAACGAAGCAAACCGTTTCCGGGTTATTCAAAGAACCGAGTCTCACGTGTGGACCACCGCATTGAAAGCATGTTTTGGTTGTTTTCTTTATGTTGCTTTCTACAAATGTTTTGTGGGCTACAAATAAGCATTAAACAGCGCTATCCAGGAAACGAGGAAGGAAACGTTTAGTTTGTCATCAAAGCGTGCCGGGAGCAACCTTTTCCAGACATGGGAAACGCCAAAATACTACCGCACCGGTGGTGTTCCACAACGGTGTAGTATGCTGAGCACGAAGGAGAACGCATCAAAAGAAACGGCGATGTTGCGACCGATGTCTCAACCAGTTTCGGTATCGGCTTACTTTGATTTTGTGTCCAGCACGTGCGATTTTGATACAGCGTGTGCAATCTATACTATGGTTTTGTAAGAGGGAATGGGACGAATTGTTGCTTGCTAGTTTCAAAAAAAAAAATGCTTCAAACTGAAATCCCCAGCTTGCCAGCTACAAAACATAAGCCAACATAAGCACCATCGTATGCGGACACATTTTGACCCATTCATTGGCAATTATTCCACGGATGTTTGCATTTATGCTGCTCCCCTACCGTTCAACATCGGAAGGGTGTCAAAGAGTCACGTATGGACGTATACCTTCACCAACGTATCGGGTGTTGGTTTGCGCACACACCAAAGCCGAACTTTTAGACCAGCGATAGTAATAATAATAATAAACACACATACACACATACACACATACACATGCATGCTAACACCGAAAGTAATAGTCACTTTTCACCTTGTACTACCTCGAATCGTACGCGCAGACAACGGACACAAACGACGACGATGGTCATCGAGACATGGTCCAGCGCGGAACCGTTCGCGTCAACAGTGCGACAAAGAAATTCCCCAATGTCTTCAAACCGTAACGCAAACTTCTTCCGCGCCCCATCAGGTGAGGTGTTTCGTGCTTTCTCGTTGTGATTCTCTTCATATTCTGTCGGTGTGTTCAGGTGAGAAGCAAAGAACACGACTTAAACCAGTCGAAAGTTTTTAGCTACAACAATATAGAAAATTTGTTTGTTTGTTGTGTTTATTTTGTTGTTTTATTTGATATTCAAACCAATGTTACTTAACCAATCGTCAATTTCTTTTGGATTGTTATTAGATTTTTGTCTCCTAACGGGCTCATTGGCAAGCTAACATTGATTGTGGCTTATTAAAACAAATAAAAATATCTACATAAAAGTTGTAAAAACATTTATAGATGTGCATTGAATTCATGGTTCGTCAACAGGTGTCCATTGTAGTACTTTTTTCCTTCTAGGAAAAGACTCTTCTTAAAGATTCTTTCCCATATAGGCCGAACGTGTCCCCATACTGGAGATACTGTTAATTTAATGTTTTCATGGTTCTAGACCGCGAGCTAAATGTGGGAAAATCAATTTTATAAAATAGAAAAAAAAAATTGAATAATTGTTTTCCCTTCGATGGCGGAGGGATTTTTAGTTTTATTTGAAATATGAGTTGGAGAAATGAGTGTAGACAAATAAAATGAGTTCTACAAAGCAATGCAAACCTGTATGCTGGTATAATTGTTTTCAATTCGAATAGTTTTTTTCTAATTCATGGGTGCATACATTTTGTGAAACAAAAGTTCGCTTATCAATAGTGTTTTATTTCAAAA